>CM057158.1:31223432-31248665 GCA_029962745.1 Echinometra lucunter
TTTCACCTCATGAAATATTCTGTCCATTGCACTCATAAACATTCATTATTTGTATAATGTATAACCCTATAGAAAATCTGATTCGGTAAGGTGAATTCAAGCTTTGGATCATCTTTTAAGTATTCTGCGATATCAAATCATCCAATTTCTATGACGTTAGTCTCCTATCGAGACGTAAAAATTTTATCAGATATCTTACCAACGAATTTATCACGATCCATGTCGAAACCTAAAAGATGCCGACAGACCACCTAATTCGTCATGTGACGAATTAAAATGTCTCGTTAGGTGGTCTGTCATCTTTGACAGATCATCTTTTGATTTCGTCAAAACTTTCTTTATTATTTATTAGGTTGTCTGTCATCTTTGACGCAAAAATTAAAAATGCTTATAATCGCTTCAAATTCATTTTGCACACGTTTCAGGCCATTTTAAGCAGTTCAAAAATTTGCGCGCGTCCGCGTCCGCATGCGCGTCATACGCGCGCGCACATCCCAATTAACGTTAAAACGCCATTTTTTCACTTGATTTGCATCCCTGATACTTTTCTTAACAATTTCCATCAATTTAGAACTGATTTTGACTAACCATAAGGTCGCACGCGCGCGTCAAAGTTCAAAATTCGTGCGGGCGTCTATTGGGCAAATAATGTAAAAACACGCAAAAACATGCATCTTTAATATCCGTCATAGCTCCTTAGAATGCGTGGAGACCCCCAATTTTTTTTACATATTCTGAAAGTTTATAAGTTGTAGATGTGAATCCATGACAAAATTTTACTCTGTCGATGCTATGACGTCATCCTATTCTTATGTGAACACAAAATTTTTATTTTTTAATTTTTGACGTTATATTTTTTACCTTTAACCGAAACTATCTCTCTTATTATTCATAATTTTTCGCCGAGATTTCGATATGTTGTAGCTAAGACAATTCTCTATAAATGTATTATTCATTGTTACTCGTTTTGATGACGTTATCATGGTCTAAATTCACGATTAAAGGTACAATGTCAATTTTTCTCATTTTACGTGTATTCTCTATGGGACATGATCTTTACGTAATTCTTGATTCTACATTTTTGTCTTCTGTGATCAACATCTCCCTTATTTCTGCTTGATGTTCACCTATCTTTAAGTATGTTGCAGCTGAGAAAATTTTCTATCTTATGCATTCATATGTTTTTTAAGCAAATGTAGAAAACATGTCGAAATTTTGACTGGAAAATCTTATATTAGAATTCCGTTTTAAATCTACGTGTTATCCCTATAAAATGTTTTCAGGTATACCTTCAAAGCACTTACCTCACATGCTCAAGGACCCTGGTTGGAGTCCCGGACGGAAGGGGGACAAATTTTTCCTTATGCTTTCTTTTTACATGTTATATTACTATCCTCTTTAACTATATAATTACATATACAGTCACAGTCAATGAAATAAACTTCTGATTTTGGCCCGTTATGACAATTGCAATGCAGGGCGCAGTAGTTTATGTACAACCCTATAGAAAATCTGATTACTTCAGGTGAATTAAAGCTTTGGATCATCTTTTCAGTATGCTGCGATATCAAATCATCCAATTTCTATGACGTTAGTCTCCTATCGAGACGTAAAAATTTAATCAAAAGTCTTACCAACGAATTTATCACGATCCATGTAGAAACCTAAAAGATGCCGACAGACCACCTAATTCGTCATGTGACGAATTCAAATGTTTCGTTATTATCATTATTAATATCATTATTATTATCATTATTATTATTATTATTATTATTATTATTATTATTATTGGGAACTCATGGAAATAGACAATCTACACCCCGGTGTTGTCACTCTGTACTGACTTCGTGTACGCATGATCGTTCGAAATTTCGCGTAAAAAGGGATCTTTTTTGAGCATGTTCGCGATTTTGAAAAAAAGAGATTGTTTTCATGAGCTTGTACTCGAAATTGCAAAAAAGGGTGTTTCTAAGTTTGTAGACCTCTACTCGAAATGGATTTTTTTTCCTGGTCCTTGTTTACAATTTTCTGTTGTTGACTCAGGCGTGAATTGAATTTGAAAGGGGTGGTTTAGTAAAAGTGCACTTGGAATGCGAAAAATAGAGGTGTTTTTAAAGGCCAATTTGTACCCGTTTCGTGCCAAATCATAGGATAAAAATGGCTAAAAATGTACTTGAAACACCGCAAAATAGGGGTCAAATTCTGGGTTGCCGAACGATCACGGTTACACCTTTGAATAATACAGTGACAGCACCGGGATCTACGCAATCATACCCAGTCTCTTTTCTTTCATGTTCCGGGCTACAAAATAATGCTGCTACACACCTATACTACAAGGCAAGCATCTATGTTTTTTATTCCCCCTCGCATGGCATTGGTTAAATCTGTGATTCTAAGACCTGGGGCCTGTAACATAAAGAGATACAATCAGTCTTGAGATCATATGTAAATCTTTAGTGCCTGGTTTGCCATAGACTTACGATTCAAATCAATCATAAGATTGATTACAGGGCCCTAATCATATTTATGGCAGAGATGTTTGGAATTCTCTATATACCTGCTGACAATCGTAATTTGTTAACAGTAATTCCTTCACAAGTGCATATAAGCGCATACTTATCTCGAAGATGTGAATGGCTATAATACAATCATTGCTGTTTTTTACTACCTCTATAAGATTATTTTTATCATTTCTAAAACTAAACCATTTCCATTTTTACGTATTCACTTGTGACATTGGGGGGGGGGGGGGGCTTAAAATAGATATAACAAATATATCAAAAAGATATACTAAGTTAAATTTATATATTGCTATGCCTCATTCTTCTCTTCTTCTATCATGTCTATACCAAATTATCCCTCTCTTTTAGACCTGTAAATAAATGAAATAACAATGTTTATATATATTTTTAGTGTAATGGTTTAGTCTCCTTTAGTATTTTTGTTTTCTACCAATTTGATAATAATACATATCACTGAAATGGGAGCAGCAATACCTCAGGCATGAAGTTTCTACCGATAATTGTGTTGCTCTATTACTTTTTTTATTTTATTCATGGTGGTCGCAATTTCCTGTTATTTCAACCACCTGTTTGTTCTCGTCATGAGCATACTACGTTATGCGATGAAACATGCAGAAATAGATACATATAGATAGATATATAAACTCATTTCATTTATTTCAACTATTTCTTCGCTTCTTAAAAAACACATAAAAAATACAAAAATATAACACTCAAAAAATATCTTCACCGTCAAACAAAAAAGATACAAATATGCAAATACATACACTCAAATCACAAAAAAACACCATAGGAAAAAATCAAAAATAAGATAATGAGGAGAAAAAAAAATAATCAGCTGAAATAGCATTTATGTTTTAGCTATTTTGTAAAAAGCACCTGCTGCCAATGTCTCGTTTCAAAAAAAAAAAAAATCCAAAAACGTCTTTAATCGTGGCATTGTGAACCCGTTTTCAATTTCGGAATTATGAGCCCTGCTTTATTTTCGGATCTAGGATCGCTACTTCATTTTCAGAATTACGAACCCTGTTTTATTTTCGGAATTATAAGCCTTATAAGAATTACGAACCTTTCCGAATTAAGAGCCTTTTGAAAACGAATTTTCAGAATTATGAAGCCTTGGAAAAGCGACATGCAAAGCCTAACTTACACCTGTAGACGGGGCGTCACTTTTTGCTGACATTTAGGACTGTGTCGTTGACTGGTACGGTCTTTTGCGCCAAATGAGAGAACAATGCTGTTTAAAAATAGTTACTAATTCAACAGTGCAAAAATTTTACGTCGATAACTAGAGTATGGGTTAATTGACTTCACATGCTCATTTAGCGCAGGTAATGACGTAATCTATAGATGACGCCTTTTGTAAGCAGTGCAAATTCTTACCTTGTGCCACTGCGAGTGACGCCAGCTTCCACAGAATCAACAAGATCAATTTCATCTTAAGTTGGTGTGTGTTGCAAAAGCTAATCCTGCAAAGGAGCTTCATGCCTGCGTACATCACACAGGTACTATAACATGGGTAAAACAAAAAATAATAAGGCTGTCAGATGCCCATTTTGCAACGTGAAGGTGCTTTCACACATGATGCGACAGTGCAGAGGCGTCGATCCTGGGGGGGGGGGGGGGCGGCAGTTGCCCCCCCCCCCCCCCCCCCCCCCCAAGAAAATTTCGGGGGGGTAAAGATATTATTTTGCCCCCCCCCCCCCCAATAATTTCCCAACCAAAAAAAAAAAAAGAAAAAAGAAAAAAGAAAGAGAAAAGAAAAAACAGGAAGAAAGGAAGTGAAATGAAAGCGTAAAACAAGAAAAAAAAGAAAGAAAATGGGAAACTGGGAAGCGCTCGCTCGCATTTAAGTATCTTAACCAATGCCGATGATAATTACTATTCTTATGAAAGGAAATCGGTTTGCATCTTGTATTTCTATCTAATGTTATACTATTCTTCTATTCATAGGAAGTAATATAACCAAACAAGATATCACTCCTAGAAATTGAGTGGCCAGTTGACCTAAAAATAGATCAACTGTCAGGAGACAACGGCCTGGATAAAAAGAAAACAAAAACGCAAAACAAAAACATATTTTTCGCTAACACGCTCACTACTCTCGCTGGTAAAAGCTAGATACAAGATGATTTCGGGCAGCAAGTAGCTTATTATAGCAGCGAGATTCCAAAATATCATTATATTTGGGCAGCAAGGTTGTTGACAAAGATTTTGGGACGAATCCATATAATTTTGCCGGGATCGGTCGTTGACTTTGCTCGCTATGGTAGAAACAGAATGGATTCGGACTGCAAGCGAGGTAGCTAAAACAGTGTCATATTTGGCACACAGGTGATCTGATGTATTATTTAGATATCATACAGGCATGACAGGTTTATAGTGTGTTCTGATGATAATGATGATAATAATATTCCGTTCTTGTATAGCGCATATCACATTTTTATCACATTATTATGATGACGAAATAACACTTCTATCATATGGAAAAGGGTATATTTTTCCTCGCTCGCTGCGCTCGCTCGTTTCATATTAATGGTTTTGAAAAGCAAACGAATTCGGTGAGATGAGACCGAACAGATAATGTAGATGTTTCATTGGCTCACAGCGTAATTTGCCGAAGGGTTTACTACATCTACCATGAAAAACAGTGTGTGCTTCGTCGCTCGCTTCGCTCGCTCGTAATATTAAAAAACTAGAGTGGTTTGGGGGGGGCAGCAAGAATGGACCAACGATGTGACAAAGTAGAGTTCATATTTGGCAGCGAGGTAACCATATACATATATATTAGGTATCATTTATGCCTATATGATAACTAAATCCTTCTCTCATAAGAAGAAATTTATTTTTTGCTCGCTCGCTTCTCTCGCTCGCAAAATTGAAAAAAAAAGCAGGATGGTTAACATAGCAAGTTGCCTAATTTCCCCAATTTGAAAATGCTTCACGTTGATATAGGCCTATGTTTTATATATATATGGGTATGTATATATGTGAGGGTGTGTGTGTACATATAGTAGCCGTGGGTTCATCTCCGCTTGGTCCTCTTGCCCCCCCCCCAATCCGAAAAATGGATCGACGCCTCTGCGACAGTGTGGTAACACGTTGTGTCACCACACTTTTTGTGTACAAGCCTATGGGGTATAGGGCGACAAAAAAAAAACGTCGCCGAGGCAGGACACACTTTTTTTTTTTTTTTTTTTTGCTGCCTAGATACACAAAAAATGCGCACCAATCAAATTTCTAAAAAGTTAGCGCAAAAATTGTTGCCATGAGATTGCTTGCGCATGTTTTGACAATATGCTCTCTTATTGAGAGTTGACGCGTTAATGCGCGTTCATTAGCATAATGTGGTGACACAAAGTCCCACCATTTTCTTTTTGTTTGTTTTGAATAGTATTTTATTCTTCCTCTTGAGATATACATTTCAAGAAATAATCACATATAATATATATAAATGTATATAACATATATCACATAATAGTTTATAAACAAGGAAACTTAATGAAATGCATTAATATCAATTATCAATAAATTATCCATGACTGCATAACAAGATTAATTTTTCCAAAAAAAAAGGGGGAAAAAAGAAAAAAGGAAATACAATGCATCAATTAATGGACATCGAAAAAGTACAAATTGTACATACATGACCATTCCTTCATACGATATTTTTTAAAATTAGAACAAAAAGAATTAATATAGCATTCTCAGAGGAAGGCATACATAGCCCCAACCTAAAACACCCTTACCCCTTAATTTGGCCCTCCGTACTCCCCCACTCACGTCTCTTGCAGTCCTACACTACACACCCTCAAACACCTCCAGTCATACACAACACACACGCACACGCACACACACACCCTAACAATCCCCTCCCCCAACCCACTTGCCCCCCCCCCCCCCCCCCCCCCCACATACACACATACATACAACATGTACACATCCGGTTCCGTTTCGTCAGTCTGTTATTTTTATTATTTTTTTTTTAATTCAGAGAAATGCATCAATCTGTTCCCATTTCCTTAAGTGCGCCGCTAATTTTCCCTTCGTATTGGCTATTTTGTTTTCTTCGTCTCTGTAGTTTTATCATGGCGACTATTTTCTGTACAGATGGTAGCTCGCCTTGTTTTCTAGAAGAAAAAATGATGTATTTTACAAAAAACAGATTATGCAATTTATTACATATATTCGTACAGTTTTACCTGATATCCCCATAGAAATAGATTTCCAATCATTTATGTTAATTTCCCTTAGATGTAGCCTTTTAATTATTTCCTGCCATAATTGTTTAGCTTTAGGACAATCTAAAAACAAATGTTGGTATGTCTCAACCTGTTGTTTACAAATGGAACACGGATTATCTGACTCAAAACCAAATTGAAAGAGTTTCTCTTTCGTATATATAGCTCCATGTAAAAGCTTATATCGAAACTCTCTTTGTTTGTTACATAAATGCATTTTTTGTTCTTGTGAATATTTCTTTCACCATCCCGATTCCAAAATCATATTGACAAATTCCATCCGTAATCTTTAATGTATAATCCTTTTGAAATTGTTCAATAAAGTGATTGTATAACCGTATAAATTTTAAATTGCTAAATTTGTGTAAATAACCAGAGATCTTAAAATCTATTTGAAAAAAATCAGTATTTACATTTATGAAATCACTTTGTATCCACTGTTGTTTGATAACAGAAAATATTTTCTGAATCGTGATCAGGCTGTCTGTGGTAAATCCTAAGTTATAAAAATATGAGATTGGTCTTAAATTACCTCCAACAGCTATATCTGATGCTTGAAAAAAATCCTTTTTGTGAAAAATTTCAGCATCAAAGATCATTTTATTTCGGAGACATATACTTTTATTGTTAAAATGACAGGATTGACCTTGTTTTCTTCGAAGAGTCTACATTCATCTATTTCTTGCCAGGCTTTTAACATGTCTGTATAAAACAAGGGTATGAAAATTAGTCTGCTTGGCATCCAGATAATACAAGAATCAGAGTTGGTAGTAGAATGCCATTAAAAAATAAAGTCTTTATTTTTTAATGGCATTCTACTACCAACTCTGATTCTAAAACAAGGGTATAACATTTAAATTCATTTTTTCACATCGTAATTACAAAGAAATATACTTCGGCCTCCCAGTGATTTGAAAAATAATCAAAGGTTACTTTCCACCCTAAATATTTTTCACCGTACAACAGCCGTTGGATCCACATTATTCTTTGAGTCTTGATGAAAACTTCGTAGTTAGTTACTCGGAGTCCACCTGCACAATAATCTTGATATCATATTTTCTTTTTTATTCTGTCTTTCCCACCCCAAATGAAATTTTTTAAAACTCTTTCAATTTCTTCAAGGATACTGTGTGGAACAGACCTGAGAGAAGAAACATTTTTTTTTAAATTATGTGTTTTATTGAATCACAGATATAATAAAAAAATTTACAAGTTATTAGAAGAAATTAGATAACAATAAAAGAGAACAACAAAAAGACAAGATAATGATGATACACTGAAACTTAAACATATACCGCAAACAGCATTACTTAGCCACAGAGTCTTTAAAAAAAAAAAAGAACATCTGATAGGATTGCGCAATAGGAAGTGCCTTGGCAAAGCAAAAAACTGAACATGTCAAGGGCCACCGGGGGCTGATCACACTCCACTAGATTTCACACAATCCATAAGTACCCCGAGTTAAAACCATCACGCATCAAATAAGCCTCACAAACACTGACATTGTCATAATTTCTTCCTCACTACTATCTGTAAAAGTTATCATGGTCATGTTCACGACCCGTAATTCCACCCACAGATCATAAAATCCATGCTCTCATTGTGGTCCGAACCAGCGTTCAATTGACCTGATCCAGGTGACCCCAAAGTAGACGAAACAAGGCCAAAAACATAAAGCCGCATAATTTATGCGTCAAAAACAAGCGTAAGCCTCCAAAATCGATAAGGTCGAAGTAACAACAGAAGCTTGAAGCTGATAAAAACTTCCGTAACAATGACTCTGTGGCTTCGTATGGCAAATACTGCATTTCACAATGCACTGTAAAGTAATTAAAAACAACAACAAGCAAGCTAAAACATATCTTACATGATATATATAACAAAATAATTATAACATATGTTATGGGAAAGCAGATAAAATCCAAATCTTTTACTTGTCAGAGGTTAAACCTCCACTTTCTAAAATGCACAGGAAGTTTATTTTTCTTTTTGGCTAATTGATATTCTGTTTCCTTATGTTTTTGCACAAATGTTTTAAAAGCAATGACATTAGGTAAGTCATTTTTCCATTTGCAAATATAGATGTTGTATTTCGCCAATAGAATAAGGTATGTAACAAACTTGTCTGTAGGTACACCAAAAAGTTTTTCAAAATTGGTAAAAACAAAATTTTGATCATAATTTTGTAATAAAACATTTAACACAACTTCCTAAATTAAGGAGACCTTTTCACACTCACCAAATATATGAATCATTGATTCTTCCTGTTTATCACAAAAGACACAGTTTGGAGAATCCTTCCTTTTGATTTTATATAGAAATCCATTTAAAGCTATGGATCTGTGGAAAATTTTGAAGTAGTGTCTATTGTACAGCTGAACTTAACCTTATGCACCTTTTCCCAAACACTATGAATAGGAACAGGTATTTTGTCTTTCCAATATTCGTAATATTCGTAATGTCTATCAGGAGGATTTTGAACATTCAAGATTTTATAAGCATGAAGGTACTTTCCTGGTAGCAAGTAAAGTAGTAATCAAATTATCTTGAACATCTAGGTTATTCAGGATTGTATCATCGAGCCATTCCTCTGGAATATGTTTCATCAAAAAATTAAACTTTCTCCTATCTGAACGAGGAATGTCAAAATCTAAAATTAATTCTTCAAACAGCTTATGCCCAGGAAAAGGTGGGTTCAGGAAATCAACCACTACATATACATTCCTGTTACCAAGTTTCATAATAAAAATAAAATACTTTTTTTTATTTTGATCGGGTTAATCTATTACAACCATAGCGATTGACAAAACCCCATCTCAGAAAATTTACAGTTAAACGTTTCTATAGTAGCATCATTCTGTAGATATACCATGTACGTAAAGAATCTGCTATTTGGGAATTGCCCAAAGACTGTAAAACTGTTTCCGGTGCATAAGAATTCCATAAGGTATTAGGGTCTCTATGAAAAATTTTCAAAGCGGATATTTCAATTAATTTCCATACAGACTCAAAATTGCCGTCAAGTAGGCATTTCACCCAAGTCATCTTTTGAGCTATAGCAAAGGCATAAGGGTCAATCATTTTAAGTCCACACTGAATTTAATCATTATACATGAATTTTCTTTTGACTCTATCCTTACCACCACTCCAAATTAATTTAAAAAACAAACTGTTCAACTCACTAAAAAATTTCTGTGGTATCTTGATACTGATTACAGAGGAAAGGTACAAAAGCTGAGGGAGAACAAGAGATTTGATTACACATATTTTACCAGTCAACGATAGATTTCTCATTCTCCAACAATTGACGGTCTGAGTCATTCGCTTTAATTTCTCTTTGTAATTTAAATCAAAAGTCAATCCCAAATTCAACGACAAATTGATTCCAAAAGATGTCAAACTAGAGGACTTCCATAAAATTCCTTGATTTCTTAAAGGAAATTCTTGACATCCTCTCATAGAGCCTATCCAATTGGCTTCTGTTTTAGTTACATTCATTTTACATCCGGAATATCTACCAAATTTATTCAAAATATCAAATAAGGTGTTGAATGAATCTCTTGCCCCATCTACGAAACAGACTGAGTCATCAGCAAATAACGATATTTTCACCTCGTGGTCCTTAACTTTTATGCCTTTAACTTGTTCATTCTGTCGAATAGATAAAGCCAAGATCTCAATAACTAATAAGAACAAATATGGTGAAATAGGACATCCCTGAAATATACCCCTTTGCATTGAAATGCGATTAGTTAGGGATCCATTATTCATAACATAGGTCTGTCGTGCCGAATACAGAGTCTTTATCCAATCAATAAATTTAGGACCAAAATTAAAATGTTTTAGAGTATGAAGTAAGAAATCATGATTAACACTGTCAAATGCCTTTTCAATATCAAGTAACATTATAGCTCCTGGAATTCCATTTGTCTGAGTATATTCAATAATATCAAAAAGTAATCCTGCATTATTATTAATATTTCTATCTTTTAAAAAACCAGATTGATCTGGATGGATTAGATCATGCATATACTTTTTCATACGGTTTGCAAAACATTTTGCTAGTATCTTATAATCCACAGTCAATAATGTAATAGGTCGATAATTCTTAACCAACAAAGGGTCTCTATCTCTAGAAGAGTTATGACACCATTCCTCTGAGACATAGATAACAAACCGTTTTGTAAGGAGTAATTGTATGAATCCATTAACATATCACTAATATCAGGCCAAAATACTATGTAAAATTCAATAGGAAGGCCATCAAAACCAGGAGTTTTATTAATCTTCATAGATTTAATAACATCAAATATTTCTTGTTTTGATATAGGATTTTCTAAAAAGAGTTTTCCATCCTCAGATAGTTTTGGGATATCTAAGTTATCAAACAATGCTTCATTAAGGTCTTCAATTTGGACATCTCTACCCAAATTAGAATATAGGTTTGAGTAGAATGATTGTATTTCTTTCAAAATATTATTAGGGTCAGTAACTATATCGTCTTGAGCATCTTGAACTCTAGTAATGGTTTTCTTTTGCCAGGATCTATTTTCCAAATTACAAAAGTATTTTGTACATTTTTCACCTTCCTCTAACCATTTTACCCTTGATCTTATTATTAATCCTTTAGTTTCAAAATCATAAATTTTATTCAATTCATCTTCCAATTTTTCAAGTTTCAACAATTGTGAGTTATCTATAGGCATATCATTATTTAATTGTATTTTTATTTTGTCTATATCATTCATAAGCTGTTCTTTTTCTTTCTTTCTCTCCTTTTTCTTCCTAGTAGAATATTCAATACTAATCCCAGTTATAGTACATTTTAGCGAGTCCCATAGTGTTTTTGGATTACATTCTGAATTTTGATGAATTTCTTTAAATTCTATAATTTCATCCTTTATCAATTTAATAAATTCACTATCATGGTGTAAATAAGAACAATTTAGTTTCCAATATCCTCTACCTTTCGACGGTTGATTATCATTAAACTGAATAAAGACAACTGAATGGTCTGATTGAATTCCTGGAATAATTTTTTAACGCAGTTATTTAAAAAAATTACCAGAAACTAGAATAAAATCCAACGTAGATAACACTGAGGCGTTTTTTGATGTCTTGTATATTGTCTTAAATTTGGATGATAGTGTCGCGAAACATCAACTAAATCATATTCACCAATAAGAAATAATAACACATCACTGACTTTACTATTACCGTGTTGTTGTCTAGTACCTTTATAATCTAACGGGCCAATTACTGCATTGAAATCTCCACCAGTAATCAGAGAGGAATTATCAAATTTATCTATTTCAGCAAACACTTCCAGTAGAAAATCAGGGTCGTCATTATTGGGGGCATAAATATTCACCAGGGTCACTGGTACTTCATTTAACTTAGAATTTGATATCAAAAATCTACCGTTGGGATCAGAAAGTGCGGAAATCACCTTGACTGAAACTGAGTTTCTAATAAGTATGGCTACCCCTCTACTGTTGGAAGAAAAACTAGCAAACCAGGCAGATTCGCCCAACTGAGACTTCCAAAAATGTTCATCTTTTTATCAGAATGAGTTTCCTGTAAAAATATTATATCGCTTTCAATATTTCTCATGTAGTTGAAAATTTTCCTTCTTTTGAAATAATCCTGCAATCCCCTACAATTAAAAGAACTAAGTTTTATCATCATAATTGTAGTTGTTCTTTATCTTCCCAGCAAAAATTCCTTACTATGTAGCCAACAAATGAAAATACTTGACATACAGTACATTGATCCATATAAAACATGTACAAGCAAACAAGTATTTGTACTTCCAAACATAGATTAATCTTGTCACAAAAAAGAGAAAAAAATTTTAAAAATATCATTATATTAAAAAAAAGATTAAAAAATACAAAGACAACAAAAATAGTCCACCACAGCAAACAAAAACTACATCATATAAAATAAAAGAATAAAAACAATAAAAGAAGAAAATAAACAGAATTAAAGTAACCAAAACACAAAAAATACATACGAAAGATGGAAATGCAGGGCCTCAAATCAAAACCCGGTCCTGCACAAAAAGCGCAAGGCAATACCAGAACAACAGTAACATCAGTAAACCGCAAAAAAAAAAAAAAAAAACATTCCACTTGCCTAGCATTAAGTGTCAAAACTGGCTATATAAAAAAAATTAACTTTCAGAGCAACCACTGAATATCTGATAGTAGCAAAATATATTACTCCTTTTATAACTTTTAAGTAGAATGAGTACAAATACTTACATGAGAGAGTATAACTATAAAATTCGGCCACCTGGGCCAACTAAAACAAAGAAGCTTAAATAAGCTAAAATAAACAAGATCAGTTACCTTTCAACAGCGCAATAGGGTCGTATAACTTTATCCAGCATGTATGATATATCGCTATTTACATGAGGTGTAAGCATCTAGTACATGTATCTCTAGTACAACAAAATTTTCTAAGCACCTTAAATAAAGTTTAGTTAGATAATAGCACAAATGTTACAATAAATATCTCGGATGTGCATGCAATAAACTCAACAAAAGGAGTCAATACTGACTTCAAAACACCAAATTCTCAAAGAGCTTATTGATTTGTTATGTTTTGGGTAATTATTGAAACAAGCACAAACAAACCCATGGGGTATTTTATCGTCAGGTCAAATGAATGAGCAAAGTCCATAGTCTAGACACAAAGTTTTCAAACAAAATGACATCTATGACGATGCTCCAAACCTAGACAAAGTTAATTTTTCCTGAGCTCGTGTCCTTATAGACAAGCTTGTCGGGATAGATAAAAAAAAACGGTCTCTTTCCCTCTGAACGTAGTTGCTTGAATTGCTCCATTCTATTCTTCCGTAGTTGCCGGACCCTTTTGCTGAAGTCCTCTGCTACATAGAGCTTGTTGCCGTTTGAACTTTTTCATGCATTCAGCCCTCACCTTCTCCTTCTGGGGAAATGACGAAAAACAAATGTGAATCATCCTAGGTTTTGCCGGCCTTGAAGTTGAACCACTCTGTTGGTCTCGTTGAGATCTTTGTCGCATCATTGTAGGAGTGCGATGCACCCTCTCAATGGAATAATCTGCTTGCGATAGGCCAACAAATTGCTGTAGGACAGTGTTAATGGTCTTGCTGCAGTCTTCAGCCTCCCCCACTTCTGGTATCCCGTGGAAAACAAGGTTACATCTACGGGAGCGATTTTCTAGATCATCCACGAGAAGCTTTAAAAGAGGAATTTTCCTCTTTCAGGCTATCTACTTCTTTCTTCATGCCATCAACCTCCATCTCTAGACCAATCACTTTCTCTTTTATTTATTTATTTATTTATTTAGTATTTTTATACAGGGTAGCCCCATCAGCAGACAAGTACTGTTATACTTGGGGGCCCTGTAAAACATAAAACAACACAACAATGCATACATACAATAAAACAAGTTAATCAAGATGACATTTCAGGAAAATAAACTAACAAAATAGAATCATTATTACATTGTACTTTCCATAATATGTATGTAAGTATTATAAGAGAGGGAAGAGAGGGGAGGATATAGAAAAAAGGAAGAGATAAAGGGAGAAAGGAAAGGGAAGGACAGGGAGAAAGAAGCAGAAAGAGAGAGAGAAAAGAGAGATCAGAATGTGAAAAAACTTGAGTGGAGGGAAGAGATATACCAAGAACATACAGGAGTATACTTGCATAACAGTAAAGGTACTTAATGTGTACATCACTCATTAAAGTGAGGCAGGCTATACCTATACCTCCAATATGCCGCAGTAAAAGAAGATAATGTGGAGGATTTTTTTACATTAGTTGGGAGTTGGTTCCACAGACACGAACCATGGTGGGAAAAGGCTTTCTTCCCAGCTTTGGTCCGTGCCTGTGGAACCAGGATTCCATAGTTCATAGCATTTCTGGTATTGTGGGAATGAACATCACTCAGTCTTGGAAATAGGTCCGAAAGGTAAATTGGAGCTTCTCCATGTAAGGAGTTGAACACAGTTTTGCATATTTGGAATCGCCATCGCTCTTCAAGAGGCACCCAATTCAATCTTCTCAGCACTTCTGCAGTTGGTGTACTGAAATCAACCTGGAGGACTAACCGAGCCATTCTTTTGTGTTGTTTTATTAATATGACCTTTAAATTTTGGGTGCAGTTTGTCCAGGCATTACTACAGTATTCCAGATACGGTAGCACAAGTGAGTTTGCCAACAATTTAGCGCTCTGGACTGTCATATATTTTCGTAATCGACCCAACAGTGCCAGTCTAGAAGCAATTTTTTTGCTCGTTACTTCAACATGACTATGCCAAGTGAGATGTTCATCGAACCAAACACCTAAATATTTAAATGTCGACACTCTTTCAAGAACATGGTTTTCAATAACGAGATTCAAATGACAATTCCGTAATCTTTGTGCTGTTCCAAAGAGCATGTACTGCGTTTTAGTTAAGTTGAGTACCAAATTATTGCATGTTAACCATTGGTTTACCTTTTGAAGTTCATCATTTATGACAGTCCGGGAGCCAGCGGGGGTCAGCCTAGCTGAAAAGGTTACCAATTTTCATCTTCATAGCAATTTAGTATGTATGCCCCTTAGTATGGAAATGCAAGTCTGGCTGGTCATCGGTGGTGGGTGTGGCCAGGAGGGCCATGAAAAGGAGCCCCCAGAATTAGGCTAGCCTAGCTGAAAAAGTAACCTCATGAAATCTGTGGGATATTGTCGGGCATAGCCCAAGGCTCATTGAAACACCATTGCCAGACTTTTTTGGTGGTGGGGAGTAGCCGCCAGACGCAAAAAACTGGTGTGTCAGAATTAGGCTAGCCTAGCTGAAAAAGTAACCTCATGAAACCAACTGGAACTTGTTCTTTACATTCAAAGATGTAATGTATGACCATTGCCAGACGTTTTAAGTGGTGGGGCGTAGCCGCCAGACGCCCTCAAATGCCTACTATTTCCAGCTAGGCTAGCCTAGCTGAAAAAGTAACCTCATGAAACCAACTGGAACTTGTTCTTTACATTCAAAGATGTAATGTATGACCATTGCCAGACGTTTTAAGTGGTGGGGCGTAGCCGCCAGACGCCCTCAAAGGCCTACTATTTCCAGCTAGGCTAGCCTAGCTAAAAAAGTAACCTCATGAAACCAACTGGAACTTATTCTTTACATTCAAAGATGTAATGTATGACCATTGCCAGACGTTTTAAGTGGTGGGGCGTAGCCGCCAGACGCCCTCAAAGGCCTACTATTTCCAGCTAGGCTAGCCTAGCTGAAAAAGTAACCTCATGAAACCAACTGGAACTTATTCCTTACATTCAAAGATGTAGCGAAGGACCATTGCCAGACGTTTTAAGTGGTGGGGTGTAGCCGCCAGACGCCCTCAAAGACCCACTTTTTTCAGCTAGGCTAGCCTAGCTGAAAAAGTTACCTAATAAAACCAACTGGAACTTGTTCTTTACATTCAAAGATGTAATGAATGAGCATTGCCAGACGTTCTGAGTGGTGGAGCGTAGCCGCCAGATGCCCTTAAAGGCCCACTTTCTGGGAAAGTACCCTCAAGAAACCAATTGGAACATGTTCTTTATATTCAAAGATGTAATGAATGAGCATTGCCAGACATTTTGAGTGGTGGGGGCGAAGCCGCCAGACAGTCTGAGGGACACCCCACCCCACTCAACACACAAACAAACCACTACCATCACTCCCTAATGATTTAAATAGTGAGGCATGGCTTCTTGTCGCCCCTACCAATCCCAACACACATATTATTGTGTTGTGTTTTTTTTTTATAAAGTGTGTATTTAGATAATAAATAATAAGTTCAAGAAGAACAAACTGCGTTAAAACACCGAGATGGAAATTATGGGGGTTAATTTAAATAACAAAAATTGTATTTTGGCCTGTTGGGTGAAAATAATTAGTACAATAATCAGTTTAAATAAAAAGCGGCAACAAACAACAGCCGAAATTTTGGAGCGTCCGTGTAGCGTTAAATCCTGGTTAACCCGAAGTTTGCTGTCCACGTGCTTGTTTGCAATTGCAAGAACGGAAAAGCAAGAGAGAAATGTTGACTGGTTTCTCGAGAATCGCTAAACGCGGTGTCTTAATTTCTAATTCGTTTTAAATGATCTCTTTTCATTTTAATTCATACAGCAAGGGCCAGTGTATAGGAACTATAATTTATTTAAGTATTATATTAATATTTTATGCGCCATAATTTTTGTCATTTTCTTGAATCTGGATATTTAATAAAATGTAGTAAAATATTATCTCCAGCAAAATGCACGCTCGCATAAACATACACACACACACCCATCCACAAAAATTGTGTTTGGGGAATAATTTGATTTAAGATTCTCATTCCTTTTGAGATTAAGATAGCAAGAGAGAATGAATAATTGCTAGTACATTATGGAGTATAATAAACCAATTACACTTATCATTTATATAGCCATTATTTCTGCTTCTTAATCATTTGATGAACTAGGAAAGTTCACTTGGAAACATCAAGCGCGTTGACTACTCGCTAATGCCCCATGTCAGCGCACCATTCAAATAAAGTTCCTTCGTACCCAATACGTTGCAACATAGTGGAGTCGACAGCCATCCCAGGAGATAACCTTTCTCCGACCAATTATGGCTGGAGAGTAAGGGACGACATACTAGTTCCAGTCTGGTATGAAGGCACCACGATAGCGGGCAACTTGTTCGGAAATGGCAGAGACGACGATGAGGACCTTGAAACTGAAACAAGTGATGATAAGCCTGAGCAAGAAAGTATCAACGAAACACCTATCATCTCAGACGATGAACTGTGGAGTGAGGATTCTGATTCCGAGCAAGAAGACGAAGATTACTCATATTAAAGAAATATCTGCAGATTACATGTTCTTTACCGATTATGTGATGACGTTGAACAGTTGAAGTTAAACTTTTATGTCACGGGTCATGGTTAAAGTCGTGCTGGACGAGAAAAGATAAGCATGATCCAGGTGTGTCATGGGTTGATGATGTTTATTATTTACTTTTTGAGGTATTCATTTGGGGGCGTGAAAGTCAAAGACAGCGTGCTTTTATCTCAGGCATATAAAGCAATGTGCCGATCGAGTGAGTCACTATTGGTTCAGGAAAAAGTATCTCGTTGATCTTGTTATAACTGCGTACAACTGAAATGCAGAGGGCTACAGGTCTAGCTCATTGTCAAATGATGGTATGAAAGTAATGTGTGGTAATGATTTTAAGGAAAATCTAAATACGTGTGATCAGTTTTAGCAATCTATAGGTTTGACTGACTTCACTTCGGAAAACTGTGAAAGATTTAATAACCCAACTAATATTGCAATGGATCAGGAAATTTTCAGGTGAGATGAAACTCGTGCACAAAACATGAAGCGTAGAACTTGCTGCACTCGTGATCGATATACGAATTTCTTATCCATGCTCTGGCATCGACAAGATAGAGTTAAAAAGATAAAGGGATCTGAAAAATATGTAAATGTCATTGTGAACGGTAAACATTTTAATATATCAAAGCAGTTGTGTGGCAGAGATGGCGAGCTTGATTAAGAGGGACCAGTCAAAAGAAGATACGTTACTGGAGTTGTTTTTTTTCCGGATGGTTTCATCAGAAAGTATACATCGACACATTTCTCTTTTTTATATATATTCTTTTTTTTACGTAATCTTTTTTGCGTAATGCTTTTGAAAGGGGAAATGTGTCAAGTTCGCAAAAACGGATAAAATACATTCTGTGTTGAAATGTTCAAAGAGTAATTTTGAACACTGAGATGTCGTCTTTAGTTGACAAAAGTAAAGGATGAGTTCATGTAAGGCATCTAGTGGGAAAATTCTTTATTTTACCCTGACTCATCGGCTCTGCAACTACAAGATAATACATAAAAATGTTGGGCTTCATTTTTCATTTAAGCTCACTTAAGTGAGCATCTAAAGCCTTCCGAACCAAGTACTTACAGTATTAGTTTAATTAAACACAACGTGAATTTCTTGTTGATGTGAGTTATATTTCTTGTGAGCGTGACGAATTATTAGACACGTTCAAGCGTTTGGAAACACTAAATTTATCAATTTTTTTTTTATAAAGTTCAAACAGTAATTTGAACAATTTCAGATGTCTTTTTCTGTCCTTTTTTAGTTAAGAGAAGCAAATGATATGAGTTCATGTAAGGCACGCTACGGAAGTTCATGTATGTATGCATATATATTTATTTTATCTTGTCTTCTCAAATATAAAGGAATACCTATAACCTCACTTTTTACATGTTGTTAAAGAGCTAAATAAGTATAGCATTATCCTTCCATAAAGTTACTGCTGGAGCATTTGTGTTGAAAGCTGGCATTTTAAACCTTGCAGACCAAGAACTTAAAGCATGAGTTTAAAGACAGCATGAATTTCGTGTTGCAGTAAGTTTTGTTCATTACGAGCGTGACAGAGAATAGAAACTTGTCAAGCTATGTTCAAACTATGTTCATCTTTTGATAATCTTCAAACAGTAGTGTTTTGAACAGTTCTACAAGTTCCCCTCCGTTCATAATCATCACGGATTTAACAAAAGTATGAAAGCCATTCATACAAGAGGGGACTAAAATACATTTTCATCAAAAGACGTCTTTCCAAACATATCCAAATTGAAATTATTGAATGTTTAGCCACGAGTGCATCGACACAAAGTAACAAGTGAACACATATTGCAACAACTGCATTAAAATTCACAAAATGCCGTGTCTGTTAGATGTGGGGAAATATTTCGTTTTATTGTTTTTATTTGTCAGCATGTTACCCTGGCGGGAAATAAAGATAACTCATTTCCTTTATCAAAATCACAGCATTGTGTTCTCCTATATTTGAAGATTAAGGTTTCAACATTTGCCCTTTTTGATGTTCAAAGCATGAAACACGTATACAAATCATCAGTGAGGATTGAATGTGTGTGTGTGTGGGGGGGGGTGTGGGTGTGTGTGGGGTGTGTGCGTGTGTGTGTATGTGTAGAGGGGGAGGGTGATAAATACACCCACGTTCTAAACATCATCCAGTACAAGTCTGTTAACAGTCGATTTTCTTAATTCACTATTACATACTCATAATATTTTCTGATTGTTTCACCTTTACCTTCACCTTCCAGCTGATAGCCCATTATTGTGGCGGAGGTGGGGGGAGGGTGTCTTTTCGGCTGTCTGGCAGCTTCGAGCCACCATTCAAAACATCTGGCAATGGTCATTCATTACATCTTTGAATCTAAAGAACAAATTCCAGTTGGTTTCATGAGGTAACTTTTTCAGCTAGGCTAGCCTAGCTGGAAATAGTAGGCCTTTGAGGGCGTCTGGCGGCTACGCCCCACCACTTAAAACGTCTGGCAATGGTCATGCATTACATCTTTGAATGTAAAGAACAAATTCCAGTTGGTTTCACGAGGTTACTTTTTCAGCTAGGCTAGCCTAGCTGGAAAAAAAGTGGGTCTTTGAGGGCGTCTGGCGGCTACGCCCCACCACTTAAAACGTCTGGCAATGGTCATGCATTACATCTTTGAATGTAAATAATAAGTTCCAGTTGGTTTCATGAGGTTACTTTTTCAGCTAGGCTAGCCTAGCTGGAAATAGTAGGCCTTTGAGGGCGTCTGGCAGCTACGCCCCACCACTTAAAACGTCTGGCAATGGTCATGCATTACATCTTTGAATGTAACGAATAAGTTCCAGTTCGTTTCATGAGGTTACTTTTTCAGCTAGGCTAGCCTAATTCTGACGCACCAGTTTTTTGCGTCTGGCGGCTACTCCCCACCACCAAAAAAGTCTGGCAATGGTGTTTCAATGAGCCTTGGGCTATGCCCGACAATATCCCACAGATTTCATGAGGTTCCTTTTTCAGCTAGGCTAGCCTAATTTTGGGGGCTCCTTTTCATGGCCCTCCTGTCCACACCCACCACCGATGACTAGCCAGACTTGCATTTCCGTACTAAGGGGCATACATACTAAATTGCTATGAATATGAAAATTGGTAACCTTTTCAGCTAGGCTGACCCCCGCTGGCTCCCGGACTGGTTCAATTTCGTGTGTATTCTTCCCACTGTATATGAGAGCTGCATCGTCTGCATACAGCACAATTTCACATCTTTTTACAACCTTAGCTAGATCATTCACCATTACCGAGAATAAAAGAGGCCCTAAAATAGACCCTTGGGGTACGCCCCTACAAACTTCCACGATATCAGATGATACCCCCTTTACACAAGTGCGCTGAGTTCGGCCTTTCAGGTAAGACCTGAACCAATTAAGTTCCTTTCCTCGGACACCATACACAAAGAGTTTCTTTAGTAATAGATCGTGGTCGACCGAATCGAATGCTTTCCTAAGATCTAGGAAAACTACCCCCGTCAGTCGACCACGATCTATTTCTTTGAACAGGCGATCGGTAACATAGGTAAGTACGGTATGAGTTGAATGAAGCTTCCGAAAACCGGACTGCTCCTTAGCCAATATGTCGTTATCGGTAAAGAAGTCGTGGAGCTGGTTGTGAATTACTCTTTCAAACACTTTCATTACAATTGGTAAGACAGATATTGGTCTAAAATTATTAGGGTCATGCCTGTCGCCACCTTTGTGTATAGCTGTTACTCTGGCTTCTTTCCAGTCGTTTGGAATACTGCCTGAATCTATTGAGGTATTAAACAATCTTGCTTAGTGAACATAAATGACTGGTGCTGCTGCTTTAAGCAGCTTTACATTCAAACCATCAATTCCTGTAGCCTTCTTTGCATCAAGTTTTCTTAGAATACGTAACACAACATCTGAATCTATTGTATCAAAATGGAATACCTTATCCTGGGGAACATGAGACATATATGCATTCATGACATCATTCATCGATTTATCATGAGTAAATGAAGAGTTATTCCCAAGTGAGCCAAAGAATTTATTCAATTCATTAGCTAATCGGGCAGGCTCACACACTTGATCTCCATTTATGTTGAGGATATTTGTTGAAGTTTTGGATTTACCTCCCGTTAATCCCTTCAAAATCTTCCATAGTTGAGCTGAATTATTCCTATTTTCCATGATATTTCTTTCATAGTAGTCTTTCTTCAATGTGTGCTTGTAATTATTAACATAATTTCTACATGTACGATAATGCTTCCAATGTATAGCTAATCCAGTACGCTGTGCTTTACGTTTTAACTTGTCTCGTTGGTGAGATATTGTTATGTACTCATCATTGACCCATGGTGTTTTCACACCCCTAACTCTCATGGTTACAACCGGTGCATTGCTGTCACAAAGTTGCATGAAATCATGTTTCCAAAGACTCCATTTCGCATTCATTTCCCGAGCTTCCAGATGCCTTTCTAATTGGAAAGTTTGAACTTGCTGTAAAAAACTTCCTACATCAAATCTTTTGAAGGATCGAAAAGTAAGAACTTTTGGTTTCAATTTAGGCTTGTATAGCTTCCTTACTATGTATACCAGATTGTGGTCACTAAGACCCTCTGTCAAAACACAACTCCGACAAACATTGTTTGGAGTATTGGTCAGAACAATATCTATAAGACTGGTACTGTTTTCGGTAACCCTGGTAGCAGATTCAATAACCTGTTTCAAATTATTACTGTTACAGAGATGATCTATAAAACGAGAACTGGAGTTACAAAACATGTCATAATTAAAATCCCCTAATATATACACTTCTTTCCCCAGAGAAGTTGCTCTAACTATAGACTCTTCAATACATCTTTGATAAGACATGTCAGAATTTGGAGGTCGATAGTAGGTTCCAATCAGTATAGTGGTAGATTGTAGTAACTGAGTTCAATCCACAATGATTCAAGTCCATCCCATTCGAGGTCAAATCTACGCGTGTAATGTAGAGAGTCTGATACTTATACTGCAACGCCGCCACCGTGCCGGTTGCGGTCGCGTCTCTCTAGAGCGAAACCCTCTAGGTGTAATTCGGTTTCGGTTACAGTGGTATCGATTAAAGTTTCAGAGAATGTCAAGATGTCAAACGGTTTCTTTACCAATTTTTCTTTCAGATGTTCTATTTTACCAAGAAGGCTGTGGATGTTTAGGTGTGCAATTCTAAGTCCCTTGGTAGTTACATCTATTTGATAATTGTGTTCATGAGTAGTATCATCGTCGTCATACCCTCGACACCCTTTACACAACCACTGATCTTGGAGGGAAATCCCGTAGTGTGACAGGGGCATATTGGTGCACTTAAGGTGCCATCTGGAATGACATAAACTGCACTGGAGATCCTTTTGTTGGGTTCGAAAAACATTTCCACATCCTGGACATAGATTTAGATTGATGGTGCTATTGTGTTGTGGAGTAGCCTTGCTCCCAGAGCTAGGCTCACCTGGCAAATCTTGAATTGGGATATATGGTATCCTGTTTTCTCCTCCACGTTTACCCCTTCTTGTTTCCTTTTTGCGTGCTATACCAAGCTCTGTAATTCTTTTCCATATATTTTGTGGAAGTCGCAAATGATCAAGACAATGACGTGATGGGTTTAACTTATAGAGGTTTGCCGTGTCATATACAAGTCGATCATTATTAGGCGACGGGTCTGTTGTTAGACTGCCTGTAGCTCCAGTATGTTCAGGATGTTTAAATGTGTCATTAGGACCCGGATTGGGGCTCACATCTCCAGCTTGTAAAAGTTGGGAATTGAAGGATGCATCAAAGTTGGGGTAATAGCATATCCTTACTCCACAGTACTTGTGAAATTTCAGGCCCTTGAATTTCATTAAGCTCATAGAGTGATGTGCATGCTCTCCACAGTAGTTCCCTGCACTACACAGAACCACCGCAAGCAGAAAGGCAATCACTTTCACCTGATCCATTATGACTGAGCGGATCTTTTGTTCAAACAATGTAACTGTCAGAATTCAAATGTAGGGCTGAGTGATTTTCTATTGAACATTCATGTACAGCATGCTCTAATGAAGAAACTGTAGCAACATGGCTTGCTAGCATCCAGTTCAGTTTGATACACAGAGAAAAAAATCTAAGGAAAGTTTCACAACATAGGTGTAATTAGTACTCACAAATTTAGTCCTGAGCCATCCTGAAGTATTAATAATCCATCTTGTTTCATAAAGAAAACACAAATTTACCAGTAAGACACAAAAACAACCAAAATACAGGAGCACAGTGCGAGGAGCTGCAAACTGCGCGTCACTCAAAAAAAAAAAAAAAAAAAAAAAAAAAAAGGTTTTTTGTCAAGTCACTCAGCCTCTTTCTCAGCACTGTATCAATGATGTGTTCCATACGGGTCTCAAACCCCCTGAAGAATGAAATGAACCAACCTGGGGCTTGATCTGGCATGTTATGCGATGGAGCACCCCCCCCCCCCCCCCCCCCCCCCCCTCTAGATGAAGCGAACGCTTAACACTACTCCCGGTGGCTCCCGCCCCGGTACTATCATCACGTACGCTGGACATGACGGTCTCATCCCCTTTGTCTCTTCTGATCCATAATATTCAAAACTCAAAGACTCTCATGACACTTTACTGAATTTTCCTCCTAATGTTGGATTTTCGGGTAAAAATGGAGATCAATGCGACATCATGTTCTGACACCACGGAGTTCCGATAAGCCCTTCTCTGAGAGAAGAAACACAATTTAATTTTGAATATACATACATTTTCAATAGTTTGATTTTGCCGAACATTGTCAGATCTCGTTGCCTCCACTAACCTATTAATCTTTTTATTTTACTTAATATCTCCTTATAGTTTAAATCGTCTTTTATTTTGGAGTTACGTGAAAAGTAAACTCCTAGGATTTTTATATCATGTACCCTACGTCCTAAAAGAGGTAAACCCGGCATATCAATCTCTTCTCCCAGCCACATAAAATTTGTCTTATCCATATTTATTTTTAATCCACTTAATTTCTCAAAGTCTTCGAAGACTTTCTCCACTTTATGTATTGATTCCATACCTTTTAAAAACAATGTAATGTCATCGGCATAAAATACCTGCTTTATTTTTCTAGTATCAAACCTTATTCCTTTAATATTAGGGTCCTTCCGGATGTAATGAGCAAGCAATTCAATAGCTATTATAAATAAATATGGAGACAGAGGGTCCCCTTGTCTTACCCCTCTATCAACTTTAAAATATCCAGTTGAATGTCCCCCGTTCATCACGCAGTTACTAACATCATTATAAAGAATTTTAACCCAAGAGCACAATATATTACAAAACCCAAAAGATTCCAATGCTTTGAACAGGAGTGCAGTTCATTTTTGTTTCAATTCCAGTTCTTCCTGAATATTATTTTGCAAATTTAACGTTAATCGATATTCCAGGCCTTTAATTTCTAACCCTAACCCACCACGTGTGAAGACGAAACAGTGTGGCGCCACAGTGCGTTACCACACTGTCGCATCATGTGTGAAAGACCCTTTAGATATATTGCCGCGTCATGGCTAATCGTCTAGTCACCCAGTCTTCAT
>CM057158.1:31249165-31271665 GCA_029962745.1 Echinometra lucunter
CATTTTAGAAGACAAATGAAAACAGTGATATTTCATGCACGAGATTTGAATATGCAATGCTGGGGTGTAATGGTTTGCAAAGTACAATAAAAAAAACAAAAACGAAAACTACACAAAAGTTAGATGATGAAACACATACATGAGAGGAAATGCCAGTTATCTTATGTTTTGTCCTTCACTCCTTCCTCAGGAAGATTTGCATCAGTACTTCATTTGCCAGGGGGTGCAGGGGCGTAGCTAGACCTTTTTCGGGGGGGGGGGGTGTAAAGGCCACTGATTACCGACAAACATTGTCACCAATTACCGACGACCAATGTCTATTACTTAAACCGTATAAAGCCCATGGGGCACTTTCAATTGTGTGCCTCTATTACATTTTCATTCAATTTCAACCAGATTTGGTGATTTTTATATGAGCGAGCGAGGCGAGCAAGAATATGATGCTCCTTTTCATTTTTAGAAGTGATGATTCTTCTTCAAAATACGATATTTAAATCATAAATTTGGTCACTTCGACTGCAGAATTCATTCGCTTTCCCCAAACATTCTATGTCTAAATATTATACGAGCGAGCGCAGCGAGCGAGAAAAAATTTTTTACACTCTATTCACGAGACGACTTGGATAAATCTGACGTATTTGCTCATTAACATACGGACTTGCGGACTGACTGTATTTCGTCATCAAAATACAGGAACAATAAGATATATAAATCATAGCCCATTCGGTCAACTCGCTTGCAATCGAGGAAATATATATATAATTATATACTCTTTATTATGGTAAAAGTGATAATTCTTCATCAAAATATGCGATGGGCCTATTAGATATCTAGATTATTTTTTCCCCTCGCTTGCCGAATTCATTCGCTTTCAAAACCATCCTGTATCTAAATATGATATGAGCGAGCGAAGCGAGCTAGGGAAAATATATATACTCCTTTTCATGTTTAAGGTGATTATTCTTCATCAAAGTACATGATGGGCCGAAAGGTATCTAAATTATATATTAGGTCACTTCGCTTGCCAAATTCTTCTGTTAATCCAAAAACGATCTCGTATTTGAATATTATACGAGCGAGCGCAGTGAGCGAGGAAAAAATATACACCTTTTTCATATTATTTCGTCGAAATACACTTTGGCCATTATTAGATATCTAAATCATATATTCGGTCATCTAAATATTATACGAGCGAGCGAAGCGAGAGAGGAAAAAATATATACTCCTTTTCATGGTTGAGGTAATTATTCATTCTTCATCAAAATACACGATGGGCCGAAAGTTATCTAAATTATATTCCAAAACGATCCTGTTTTTTAATATCATACGAGCGAGCGCAGCGAGGGGGGGGGGGGGGGGGGGGAGGGGGGTGTCACACCCCCTCCCCCCCCCCCCCCCCGCTAGCTACGGCCCTGAGGGGTGTTTCCTAAAGCTGTTCGTAAGTTACGCACGACTTTACGCACGACTGGAACATGTTCTTGGGTGCTAATCAGATTCTCAATCATTTACAAGTAGCACAAGAACATATCACCAGTTGTGCGTAAAGTCGTGCTTAACTTACGAACAGCTTTATGAAACACCCCCAGATGAATGCATGCAATATCGGGGACGGTGATGGCCCCGTCGGTTGATCCTCGCATCGTAAATGGTGTCGTAGTCGAGTGGTTTAAGGTGCTTGACTGGAGACGCAAAGGTCCGGGGTTCGATCCCCGGCACGGCCTTTATGCTCTTGAGCAAGACATTTCATCTACATTGCTGTTTTATCGTCTATCAAATAAAGTGATGTGCTCTATGCATCTTGATACCAACGTGTGCATGTGGTGTTAAAAAAAGAGAAAATGACGAGTGATCTCATTAGTTGATTTAAAGTCGCTACACTAATTTATTTAACGTCTTTACGTTAAGTGGATTAGTGAGCATTAATTTGGAATGACTTTGAGCAGTAATTTGGAATGACGCAGTGTAATAATTAATTACAATAAGACGTAACTATTTAGGTAGTGCAGTAATTCGAATTACTACACTACGTAATTATTTACGTTGTGTCGTAATTTGAATTGCTACACGACCTCAAATATTTGATGTAGAGACACTAATTCATTTAATGTCATGGCATTAAATTGTTGGGCAGTAATTCGGAATTACGTTTACTTATTTGTAGTAATTCGAAATATATAGTATGTGGTATTTCAAATTACTACGCGACCTATATCCATGTTTTTGATGGTCTCCTGCTTCCATACTCCTGCTTCCAATATAGAGCACCTCATACGAGATCCTGCATCCTCCCTTGGTTTTCTAACAATGATGAAGAGATATGTAATGTATCGCCCTGTCAAGTACTGGATAATTAGTTTACATTCTTACGGTGGGTTTTCTAACATGATGATGAAGAGATATGTAATGTAACGCCATACACTGTCCAGTACTCGGTAATCAGTTTATATTCTTACGGTGCAGCTGCTTCACAAAAAAATTATAATTAGCCCTTGGCCTTAAAATCTTAAGATCCCGCAGTAGGCTAACGATCAAGTGTGAGCGACGACATGTGGCATTTCTTTGCAGATCATCGTTAACATCATCATCTGCATACATGACTCATAATGACGTCATAATTATTTATGTATCAATATCATCTGTTAGTTGAACAACATGATCATGATCGTGCGAAAATTTCTTATTTGTGATTTAAGCCCTACATGGATCCAGCTCTATAATAATTGTCTAACCCTAATCCTAACCCTTACCCCGACCTCAATCCCAACCAACCTAAACCTAAACCTAACCCTAAACCTAACCCTAAACCTAACCCCAACTCTAAACCTAAACCTAAACCAAAACCTAAACCTAAACCTAAACCTAAACCTAAACCTAAACCTAAACCTAAACCTAAACCTAAACCTAAACCTAAACCTAAACCTAAACCTAAACCTAAACCTAACCCTAATCCTAAACCTTAACTTGAACCTTATCCTAAAGCCAACCCTTACCCTAATCGCACTTCTCGTAACTGGTATAAGATTACTGTTGATAGAAATTGGATTTGATAACCGCCTGATACATGATACATGTATGATAGGCAACAATGCTTTCCTGAAAAATCCCTTTTATTGCTGAGATATATATAGTTGTCCTGAAGTTATCATGATTGTATATTGTGCGCCAGCACAAGTCTGAAGGAATTGCAACCAGAGAATTCCGACAAACAATTCCCTGTCTGAACTATCATTACATCGAAACTGTCACAATTAAATACCTTAAGAATTCATATGTTCAGGAATATTTTAAGGATATGTAAATAAATTATGGATGTATATCCTTGTGTCTATATTCAACAATGATTAATGTCATTAACGAGCTTTTACAGTTTTTCAGTAATCATTAAGTCACAATCAATCTTTATTTCGATGTATTGATAACCATACTTTATGCTACTGGTTCTGGTAATAAATTATCATGTTATTGTTTTCTTCTACCTTTCAACTTACCCGATGCAATTCAGTTAGTTTATGTAATCCATTTTGCATTCATTTAGTTGTGGTATCTGTCATATTGAATCAGTGTTTTTGTTTTTTTCTCAATCTATAAATATCTTGTAGCTTCAGTTAATGTATGTTAAACTGCTATTGTATTAAGCACATAGAGATAGCAATATTATTATTATTATTATTATTATTATTATTATTATTATTATTATTATTATTATTATTATTATTATTATTATTATTATTATAATTATTATTATTATTATTATTATTATTATTATTATTATTATTATCATTATCATCATCATCATCATCATCATCATCATCATCATGCATTATTATAATCATTATTATTCATTCATCTTTCATCTTAGTGCATCCATATGTAGATACATCTTTACAAATACATTTAAATAAAGCTAATCGGGGGTTTGTTTTGAACGTCATGTGAGCTTTTTATTAACAACATTTTCAGTTATATTCCAAGACAATATCACTATACAACTGCATCTCGCAATGCTATGTCAACATTATGCTGTAAAGTCTAAGACGTAAAACTAACATGTGGTCCCGAAAAGCTACAAGCAAAATCATAATCTATACTGTCATATAAATAAATCCCTAAAAACATATATTTTTGACAGAAATAAATTGTTACTTTATCGAAAATCATACCATCCGAAGAAATGACAATAACAAACACATCAAGAAATACAGGAAGTTCATTTGTTGTTGGATTTTCGTTTCGGTCTGCAAGGTATAGCACAACCAAACTTTGAAAATTCGTTTTACTTCCATAATGTTCTACTAACATACCATTTCACAATAAGAAAGAAATAATCAACATGCCACTCACAAAACAGCATTCAATGTACGTCATTCAAAACATGGAATGACACGCATCTAACCACTCCTTAACTCGGTGCAGAAAATAACTTTCATCGACCATGCAAACATTAAATTTTATGTCGTAATAAGGTCGTAACAAGGTCGTAACAAGTTGTCTGCTTTACACACACGTACAAGATATTGGCCTTCCAAGACCCTGTCTTTTCTTTCAATTAACCTTTATTACCATTAACATGATTAAGGAGTGGGGTGTTGCAAGAAGGTTGCAATCAATTGCAAATAATTGATAATTTTGAAACAACCATTCTGATTGGCTCAGGGTCTGCCCTTTTAGAAGACATGCATGCAACAATGATTTTGATTGGCCAATGACAATCAGTTGCAACTTGCAATCGATTGCAACTTTCTTGCAAATAAGGTTTATCACCATTTGTACCAACAAAATAAAGGTGAAATACTGTAAGGTCTGTCTAACACAATATACTGTAGGCTACTTGTTCAGACTCGGTGCAAATGAATATGGTCTAGTGGATAAGTCTCCTGCACTGTTAATCACAGGGATAGGGGTTCGAATCCCTAAAGCAGTATTAATGTCCTTTGCCAACGCATTAATCTGCATATTCCACACTCGATCTACATGAGGTAAATGGGTTCCTGGCGGGAGTTAATTCCTCAAAGTACGTGTACGCTTTAATGGCAGCTTGACTAAAGCCACAATAATACTACGAGGGTCTAGTGCAACAAAGGGCTATCTGCATTTTTGGCAATTTTGATAAATCTTGAAATAAAGATTTGAATGCACTGACACACTGAAGTTTAAAGCAGATAGCCATATCTATTTTGGGTGATACCCAGCTGTAGCAAAATTTGCTGTAGAAACCATTGTTACCGATGGGTTCCTGGTCTCTACTGGATCATTTTTATTTCAAAATCTCATTCAAATAAAAAATGCAGATAGCCCTTTGTTGCACTAAACCCTCGACTATATCAAAAATTATTTTGAACGGCGCAGAGATGTTATGGAACAACGTTGTGATATGCGCTTTACAAGAATGGAATACTAGTATCATGGTTAGTGTTAGAATATCATAGATAAATACGTTCGAGAAGAATGGCATTATGTTGAATATATATTGTTAAAAAACATTACACATATTATACAATGCAGTAACCAACAAGCAAAAATTTACTTCTTTGAAAATGAAGCCTTATCCTTTCACTTTCAGTAGTGAAATGAGAGATAATCAGCACCTAATCAGAAATTTATCAAAAGTCTTCTAGTGTGAGAAGTTTAATAAGATGGGTAATTCCAAGATACTTTGTTCCATACGTCACCGACAAAATTCAAGAAAAGGAGTATTTGTGATGATTTGTATATCAAGACAAAGGCCCTAAAAGAGCTAGCATCTCTGCCAAATAATTATGAAGTAAAATGACACATTATTTTGATTATAACCCCACACTTGGTAACGTGAGGATATCTACAGTGGCGGCACCAAGGGGGGGGGGGGGGGCATGGGGGCATTTGCCCCCCCACTCAGAAGTTTTGCCCCCCCCAGTTGCCCCCCCCCCAGAAATTTTGAGGACTGAAATGAAAAATTATACAGTAATTTGTAAATAAGTAGATGTTGTCATAAGCATCATATTCAAGCTGTGAAGTTCTCTAAAATACCATTTTCCACTCTTCAAAACTTTGATTGAAAACCAAAAAGTGGTTATTTTTGGCTCGCTCGCTTCGCTCGCTCATCATATTTTAAAATTTCTTTTCTAAAATGCGATTAAAAACAAGAAAAGTAGCCATTTTCAGCTCACTCGCTTCGCTCGCTCGTCATATTTCAGAATATTTATTTGAAAATGCGATTAAAAAACAAAAAAGCGGTTATTTTTTTGTTCGCTCGCTTTGCTCACTCGCAAAATTGATATTAAAATGTGTGTAAGCGACTAAAACTCGTGCTTCACGCTCGATTTTTCCATACACGCAAAAGAAAAATTGACTGCCCCTGCCCCCCCAACATTTTCTTTTGCCCTCCATTTGCCCCCCCCCCCCCCACTTTAACAATCCTGGTGCCGCCACTGGATATCTAATTTAGAAAATATCTTAGACTTGCCCAGGTATAAACAGATAAAGAAGTAGCACTCCTCAGCTAGTGATAACAATACAATACATGCACACAAATTGTAGAAGAAAATATTTTATATAGCCAATAATGTGAGTGTTGATCTTGGGCAGCTCGTAAATGAATACAAACTGTATTTGCTTTACAAAATCAATTTATATATAGACAAAATAACAACACAAGTGTTGATGAACAACATAATACTCGATAATGGCAAACAAGTTAATAGATAAGTTAAGTCGTGAAAATCTGCGGCATATTTTTCATTAATGGACAAAATTTTATCTGGGTTTTTTTTTTTGCATGACTCCCTAAAAATACTCGCCAGTCGTTCATATGGCTATCTTTATCGAGAATTATAATCACAAAATCAGTGACAACAAAAATCACTACTGAAATGCTGATTTCTGTATGCATTTTGTCATCATTAACTCTTTTAATAAGAAAAGTGAATATATATTCTAATAAGTCAGCACGAGATGTTCAAAATACGCATCTTTGTTGTTTTCAAGATTATTGTAACACTACTGATCTTATCGGCATATCGCCTCTAACTACCGTGACCTAAATGCAGCTTCAATGGTTTCATCGTCATCCCCAGTGAAATAAATAACAACGCGAAGCACGAAAAATAAATTTACAGCAAAATCATTGACAAACTGATGAGTAACTAGAAAAAATAGTAACAGATACACATTATCTAACTAAGGTTTGCTTAATCTCACTTTCCAGTTCCGTAATTGGCACCTCCAGCTTTTATGACCTTCTGCTTGATTGTTTCATACTTGAGCTCATCTTTGTCATCAGCAAGGATCTCTACTGCAAAATCCTGCAGGAGTGGGGGGGGGGGGGTGGGGGAGAAGAAGGGAGAGAGGAGAGAGAGAGAGAGAGAGAGAGAGGGGGGGGGGAAGAGGGGAGAGAGAGGGAGAGAGGGAGAGAGAGGGAGAGAGAGAGAGAGAGAGAGAGAGAGAGAGAGTTTAGCATGGGGTTAATGGTTGGTATGCTAACTCTTATCAATTATTACATGTATCATCTGTAATAGCCTAATAGGGGCACTTCTGAAATCGTTCCCCTTGACAGTGCCGTTGATCTTTGAGCACTGCTTATATACATGTACATTCAGCTATAGAGGGGGATCCCTTTCTCTCTTCTTAATCTCGTATGTAAACGGAATCAATAATAGAAACACAAAGTAGAAGTCAACTTTGAGAAGGATTTGAGATCAGGGCCCCGTTGCGTAAACTTACCATTTCATTTCATTTCAATTCATTTATTTTTCCATTTTCAACTCAGATATAAGATACATAATTTTCAACTCAAAATAACATACATAGTTGTACAACATACATAAATTTGTACATACAAAATAATTACATAATCATTATATAGAAATTGTCAAAGTGAAATTTTACAAATTAAGCATATAAATAAACGTTGAAAATGGAGGGGAATGCTAAAAAGCTATTACAATTATTACCATTAATGGTAACTCCGCCATACATGCCATAGGTGCCATAGGTGCCATAGGTGCCATATCAATGGTAACTTCCTTGGAAACCTTGAATTTGATTGGCTGTTGAGCAATGTTACCATGGTAGTTACCACTGATGGCAGAGTTACCATCAATGGTAAGTTTTATGCAATGGGGCCCAGGAGTACACCTGGATGTATAGCTTGACATATTCGTTACATCAGCCCATCCTTGGTATATGATAAGATTATGACTTTGACTTTAGTAACTCTTCACTATGCAATGACGTTTAATGAGAAGCTTGTATTATAGTCTGTTGTGCAACACCTACATAATAATGGCACATAGAAGGTCATTTACCCTTGGTACATGTATGTAAGTCTAATGATTTATCGTCTTTCAAATGGAAGAAGACGTGAGCTCGATTTTTCGGTCCAAACATTAAAATCATATGCAATAAACTAGCTTGGCATCATACACACTAAGAAAAAAAGTTCAATTTTGCACCCTTCATATGCAACACTGGGAGCTCCTTTATGGGTACAACTTAAGAAGCATACTGTACCTTTTAAGGTTGCAGTGTGCATGAGCTGCACTTTGCACCCTTAAGGGTGCAGAGTTGTACCCTATAGGGAAGGTGCAAATTTGCACCATTTTGAATGCAAAAAATTCTGCACCCTTGGGGTGCAGACGGGCATTTTCGGGTGCAAAAAAAGTAAAACAAAACAAAAAAAATAATAATAAAATAAATAAAAGGTGCATCTTTGCACCTTTTTCATGTAGGGTGCAAGACTTCAGCCAAAAAGATGCTGGCAGTGTTGCATTTAGGGTGCAAAACTGAACTTTTTTCTTATTGTGTAGTGCTGATTATGAACAGTAGGGGCTCACTGGCTCAATGCACTTAGCCTATAGCAAACCTTGATGATATACACTCTGAAATATTAGGTAAAAATGTGCCATGGGGGTAATTATGAGTCCAACCAACTTTGGGCATTTCTGTTTATTCAATTTGATGGAAATTTTGCCCATTCTAAACTAATTACTGCTTATCCTACCCACACTGGACAATATGCTTCCCGCACTGGGTAAAAATATTGCCCAAAGTTGGTTGGACATAATTACCCTCGCGCTGGTTAAAATTTTACCAAATAGTAGTGGTTACAAGAACACATGTCGTTTTGGGGCGCTTAAAAAACTAACAACAACAAAAGAAAGCACGAAATCGGTAATGTGATATCGATATGGGGGTGGTATATATTTATATCAAAACACGGAAGATGTTCTCAGAGACAGTTTTGAGAAGGATAACCATGATAACGGGAGAATGAGTGAGTGGTTACCACAAATGCATGGTAAGTGTCTATTTCGCACTTTGCAAAGGAGAATATACAGTTAAAGACGTTCTAAATAATTTTCTTTCAGAGTGATGATGTTATCAGCCATAACAAACAAATCAAGTTTCAAGTAAGTTAAAGTTAGTCCTCAAAACAGAATTTGTTTTTAGAGAATATAGCGTTGCAAAAGATATGGTTATTATGAACTATGTATTAGGGTATTTTTAATCTTCCACTTAATCCAAAGATCTATGGAATTAATTGTCTCATCATTAAATGATATCAAAATACCAAAATAACAATTTGACTTGATTTGATTAATTTATTTTTCCGTTTCACAGTATATACAAAACAAATATATGAATTCAGTAAGACAAAAGTAATATAATGAAATAACATAAAAGAAAGAACAATCCTACTCAAGGTATATCTTTTCTGAATTTTAAAGTTATTTTACATGAATTCAGTGCATTTGTGATTTTATACATGACGAAGAGGAACGAAATTTACTGTATCACACAGTCATTTTCACATTAAACAACATAGAAATGAAGCTAATAACATCTTTATTTTACACACTCATTATTTTTCAAGAGATATCTCTTGAAGAGTCATTCAGCTCTCGAATCATTCATTATTCTTTCGAATAGTTCTTGAAAATGAATGCGATTGAAAAAAAGATTTCGATTAAAATCAATCTAAAGGCAATCTAAAGGTACTTTTGTACACCAGCTATAATGATAAAATTACGTAATCAGAACATGATCATGATGATCTGGGCCCCATTTCATAAGAAGTTGTTATGATAGAAACTGTTGCTGGAATGGCAACTTTAATTATAAGAGCCAATCAGGAAGCAGAATTCCCACTGTTGCCATGGTAGTTACCATTCCAGCAGGAGTTGTTATCATAGCCACTTTTTATGAAACAGGGCACTGATTACGGTGGGGTTTTTTAAAGCTTTGCTTCTCCGTCTGTTTTTCTATTTTTGCTTTTGATTGATATCTGTATATGACGCTAAATTTGTAATGCTCCTTGATGTGCTGTTTGTAAGGGGAGTTGCTGTCTTTGCAAGCCTTTTTCTGATTTTTGGACTTTTTGAAATCATATAGCCGCGTCACCGGCAAAAACTACCCATTTCACGCGTTTTTCTGGTCGCATGAGTGTGTACAGCAATAGATTTGACCCCCCCCCCCCCCCCGTGATGATGGGAATGATTTATTAGTCGTTTAGAGCGTAATCTCTGTAAATCAAAATCGATATGCAGAATTTCAACAGATTATCAAACACGGAATAATGTGGACATAATTTCCAATTTGATACAGTGTATGCTGATGCAAAATGATTTGTCAGCGCCCTGCACGTCACTGTTTACTGCAATAGTATGGCTGGTGTGTATTCAAAGTACATGTTAGAAATTCATTGAAATCCAATCGACTCTAAAATCGTCTTATTGCCGAGCTCTCTCTTATCCAATATACATGCAACCATACACGCAGTAGATAGCGAGATGAAAGTACAGGGTGGTTCAAGAAATCTCTGGCAATCGAATCCCATGATGAGTGCCGCATGGTAATGCTGTGTGTATATCATTTCATTTCATTTCTAAAGAACGTGAACATGTTCGGTTTAATCACGTCTTACGCAGGTGATAAAATTTTAAAATGGCTGCCGACCACTATTAGAGGCCACTTTTTCCATCTCCTTTCGGCGGCCGCTATCAAAAGACAGATTTGTCTGATGAAAAACATTGTAATATTGGCTTATGTCACGATTTTTCTTCTTTTGCAAATGTACATACAAGTCAGTTTGAATTTGATGTATATCAAGTTTCTTAATGTTGTAGCTATATAAGGTCTATTTTTATTCCCCATCTTCCTGTTCAGCATTAGTAACTGTCTTCTAAATCGTTTTATATAAGAGTGCAATTTGGTTCCTTCTTCGTTCTTATAATGGTTTTCTCTTTAACGCACCAATAGGGTATATAGTTGGGAACGCAATGTCACAATCGAAGCGAGCTGCGAATGAAAACTCTATTTTTATGAGATACACTGTACCCGACTGTTTTTCAATATTCTCTTTCAATGTCATCTTATTCGATTCATAGTAGCTGTCCTCTGCTATGTTAGTAAGTCTCTGTCTTATAGACATATTGTGAATTTCCAACAACCTCTCGAGTACATATCTCGATCTGCCTAAAGGTTGTTACATAAGCAGTGGTGTGTACAAGCATTGACGAGAGTACTAGTAACACATTAATAGATGTAATCATTGCATGCATCTATATCTTTTAAAATACTAGTAGTTTTCAACACGTTCATGCTCATCTTAAGACAATGAATTCATGCTAAAAGTAAGCATAGTAAGGGACAGATATCTAGAAAATAGGGGAAGGTATTCAAGTTTTTTGAACTTGATTCAATTGTAATTACTGAAAGCAGTACCCGAATCCCTACTATTTGATACTTTTTTTTTTTTTTTTTTACTTATGCTGCTTTAAAATGTTTATTAGTTTTTGCTGCAGCAGATCACATAATAATGCGCAAAAGAGAGTCTGAAGAGAGAGATAGAGAGAGAGAGAGAGAGAGAGAGAGAGAGAGAGAGAGAGAGAGAGAAAGAGAGAGAGAGAAAGAGAGGGAGAGAAGGGGAAGGGGAAGGAAAGAAAGATGCATTGTCGAGCTGAGACGGAGAGAGATGAGAGAGAAAAAAACCACAACAACCAAACAAACCAAAGGTAAAATTTTCGATTGATTGCGAGTCAATTATTGTAAATTGAGAAATCCTCTGCATTGAACCGATACTAATCATTATTGTCGTATATACGAGGAGATCGAACAGCATTTACTTTTAGAACACTCCATTCACACCAGGACATTAAACCAACAACACACCTAGCAAAATTTTACACAAACATAAATAGGCAATTCGGTGAGTCGGTTAGCTGTGTGAAAGGGGTATTTTGTGTAAATAAAGAAGGGAAATCGAGAATCAATTATTTTGCCAAGTATACCTTACATTACATTATATTACACCCTGTGAAAGATATCGATAGAGGAATTTCCTGATGGTCTAACGAAAAATGATATTAACCACAGTGATGAGGAAGTTTTCATCATAATTCTGCTCACAAAGCGAGCAATAATTTATGATCTTCATACACGGGTCCGTATAAAAAGATGTTTAAGGCAGATAAGGAAATATCTAAACTATCAATTATTAAGCCCTTAAATACAGATGATTCTATTCCATTTTATACTGCAGACCGTGTTCATTGCTGGTCGCAACTTCTAACAGACAATAGACTTAGACAAAGACGGCAAAGAGAACGGGTTCTTATTTTGTGAACACCATGGACACAATAGTCCTATAAACCTTACAAACAAGCCATGCAAGAAAGAAGTAGACTTCTCATTAGCAGCTGTTAGGGCATCAAAACTATGTTATATTTCGGAATGCATATGAAATGTATGATGTGATTCCTGAATTGATATCATATCACTTTCTTTCAAACGCTTCATTATAATTTACCTCACCTCTAAGATTTAAAAAAAAATGGATTGCGGACAGCATTGGGTCCTCATTGCTGGGGGGGGGGGGTGGCGATTCTCCATAGATACATTTAAAGCAATATTCATCCACTTAAAAAAGGGGAATGCATCTCCCCCCCCCCCCCCGCTATCTACGCCCCTGGCGGACAGGGACGCCTAGAGCTTGCTCCATGACTTTGTCCAAAGAATGGGGGCACATTTCCGAAAAATATCAGACAAAAATGTGGCATGTACGGGGTGCTTTTTGACTTCAATATCTAATACAAGAAAGAAATATCAAGTAAAGCCTATGAATTATTGTAAATTTAACATTGGGATACATTTTGGAGGTTGTATATATGCTGTGTTCAGTCAAATAGGTTGTGCTTGCCTAATAGCTCATCCCACATCCACCAGAAAGTCTGCTCGATCCCACAGGAACCATGGGATTGGGTAATGACACTCTTTTATTAATGAAGCAATGGATTTTTAAAATCAGATAAATATGTTTGGGTTTAACAGATAAAATCTGTACTTCCCGAACTAGATATCTTATTCATGTCGTGGCATTCTTGTAAAAGCATTCCATCGACATAACGCGTCTTCGATTAAGGAATGGGGCAGTATGAGGCTAAGGTCGCGATGGATACCTATCCTATACCACTAGCAAGAAAGAGGAAGAGGAGGAGGAGGAGGAGGGTGTGACACCATTTTTTTGCCCCATGAAGCGATGATTAATGATTCACAAAGCATCTAACAGACTCACATGATACACGTTATAACACCTTCTATCTGACATGCTGGTTAACCCACCCTGCCATAGGCAATGAAAGGCATCCACCGGGTTAGCGTTAAATTGTGTATTTTTATGGGAGATGCCGAGGGGGGGGGGGGGCGCTTTGTACTCACAATTTGAATTTGTTACGAAATTGCAACAACAGATATAGAAACTAACCGCATGAACTGAAACACTTCACTCTTAAAAATTCCGAGTCAGATTGACCCGGAAAAGAGTCCGTTGGGCCACACTCCATTCCAGGTTTAAAAAATCACCTGGAATAGGGTTACGAAGACTTGCTTTTGGGTCACGAAGACTTGCTTCTGGGTCACATCTGAACTTATTCTAGGTAATTTTTCACCTGGAATGGAGTCTGGCCCCAATGGACTCTTTTCTGGGTCAATCTGACCAGGAAGTTTTAAGAGGGTAGTGGCAGAGCGGCATAGGGCCTGTAGCTGAAAAAGTGTGCACTTTTGTCTAAAATCACCAAATAAGGCTCCTTAATTTTGTGAACCAACCCATACTAATCAATATCGGATATATGAAGGCACTTTCAGAAATGGTTTATGGGGTAGATTTCAATGATATTGTCATATTTTCTTGATACCTTGACGATTAAATACTGTATAGAATTTCGCCCGAAAAAAACGTTCCAACGAAGGCTGGTCATATCGAATTCAAATCTAATATCAGTTGCAGTCTGCCCATGAACTTGCATAATGCCTTAATCTCTTTAAACATGTTTTTAAAAAAGAGTGAACGTATTCACTCTCTTAAGGGTGAATTTAAGGAAAGAGTGAATTCAGGGTGAATTAAGAGTAAAAATTGTGATATTCACTCTTTATTTACTCGTTAAGGGGTGACCTCAATGATCACTCAATTTTTGAGTTATCACTGAGGTCACCCCTATAATAATGATATCACAATTTTTACACATAATTCAATCTTGATTCACACTAAATGCACTCTTTTCTTAAGTTCACCAATAACAGAGTGAATGCGTTCACTCTTTTCTTTAAAGAGAGTACATCAGGCAATACCAAGTTTCTACTCATCACGTCCGCATACAGCTAAGGAGCTCAACCACATAATACATATTCAAATTACACGTCTAATGACATTGCAAGTTATTCTAAAATTGGATTGCAGTCGAATCGTATAGTAAGCGTTAGACATTACAGATGCTAATGAGATAATACCCCTTAGGGTATATGAGCTAAATATGGTGAGGTGCTAAATGCAAAATCTTCTCCATCTTCACGTAATCCTGTACTGCATACACTGTGCATACGTAATTTCATATCTTACTGAGATCTGGTTTGCTCAACCATGACTAATGGCCAGTCAAATATATCTGTAGACAATATATTATCATTATTATGGCATTAAAGGTAGTAGCCCACCCTTGCAAGTGGCACCCAATCTGCACAAAAGTTTACTTTAGATTGCTTTAAGCCATAGAAAAACACTTTTAAAATGTTAGATCCCAGTACATTGCCGTTTAGAACTGAGAAGGAAGTATTCAACACAAATTTTCTTTTATCTTCTTCGTTTTGTAAAAGCGTCTTTCTGACGCTTTAAGCGTAAAACCATTCATTTTTCACTTATTATCTGGAATACAGTTGTAAATTTGATAACATTACAGTTTTACATAAATATCTGTCATTTAAAACTGAAATTGGCTTATTTCTCTTCAAACTCTGAAACAATGTTGTGCGAAATTAATGGGCTTCTACCTTTAAAGATAAAGCTGTGTCATAGACGTGATGTAACACTGTGAAAGAGATGTCTAGATGGATTTTATCAGGATGATTTTGAAACACGTGATATGAGTGGGTAATGATTGTTTCAAGACTTGGAATCAGCGAAGAGATAATTATATTAAACCGTTGCCTACTGGAATCCGTTTGTCCCTGAATCACATCTATGGAAGTTAGAGAATTTAGTAGTCAACGCGTTTACCTAATCTTGCTGAAAGTCACAGGTAACCCAGAGAGCAGGCAAAGAGAACCACACTATAGCAAACATTGGCTTAAAAATTTGGTCCAAAGTCAATCTCTTAATATTAAGAATATAAGTGCATTCGAAGAGCAGCCCTTATTAAAATAATAGAGAAAGCTTACAAAGACTTTCGAAAATAAGTCTAAATTTCCGGTCAACTGTTCATATTATCATATCAGGCGTACATTGGTTAACATACTCATGAGAAAAAAAAGTTGTAACTCTTTGTAACGAATTAGACAATTCAATAGCACTGATCATGCACCGACTATTGTTACGTTGTGACAATTGCCGTGATGTCATTACGTAATAAAAAAAAATAAAACGATTTCAGTGGGATATTGATGTACAAAATGGTGTTAAAATTACCCTAGACTCAACTGCTCGAAAGTCTTTGAAATCAGTTTTTTTCCTGAGATATTCTTCCAAACCTTACATGAAAAGGATTTTAAGAAATTATTCTTCATTCTGCAGGCCTACACCACAAACCCGAGCCATAATGTAGGGCGCCCATTTCTACGAGATATTTTGTGGTAAGCATTTGATGAGCGGCTGTCAAGGTGGCGGGTTTGCCAGCAGTGGTCGCAGGTGGGACGAGCGATGAGTGTAATGAGTGAAAATGAGCCTGACACCAACCCTCTAAAGTCCAAAGAAACAGGCTGGTCCAAGAAGCATCACACCCATTCTCAACTCGCAGGCTGAATTCATTCATCATCTACGTATAGTCGTCTTATTCAGACCATAATACTAATGTACGATGCTATGCTTCTAGGCCTACTTCTACTATAGTACTACTATGCTTCTACTATACTGCTATTACTACTACAATACTACTACGATAAAGACTACTACTACTACAACAACAACAACTACTACTACTACTACTACTACTACTACTACTACTACTACGACTACGACTAATACTAACACCACCACCACCACCACCACCACCACCACCACCACTACTACTACTACCACGACTACTATTACTACGACTACTACTACTACTACTACTACTACTACTACTACTACTACTACTACTACTACTACTACTACTACTACTACTACTACTACTACTACCATCACTACTACTACTAATACTAATACTACCACGACTACTACGACTACTACGACCACTACGGCTACTACGACTACTACGACTACCACGACTAATACTATGACTACCACGACTACCACGACTACTACGACTGCGACTACTACGACTACTACTACGACTACTACGACTACTACTACGACTACTACTACTAACACTACCACGACTACCACGACTACCACGACTACTACTACTCCTACTCCTCCTACTCCTCCTCCTCCTCCTCCTACTACTACTACTATTTCTTCTTCTTCTCGTCCTCCTCCTCCCCCCACCCCCGTCCTCCTCCTCCCCCCTCCTCCTCCTCCTCCTTCTTCTTCTCCGTTTCACGAAAAATTTACCCCTAAATGAGATTAACCTAGATATCGAACAGATCCCTGTTCAATTAAGGTCTTAAGACTTAAGACTATCCCACCAACACGGGAGTTCTATCTGTCACAAATTAATTTTACACCATTTGGAATGTCATACTCTACAAGGAGGAGGTATCAGTGTATTCTATCTGATAGAGACATCAACCTTTGCTATCTTCTGACATTGCTGTGAAATTAAGACATTACTATATTCTGGGCAGAACGGACGATAGACACTGATGAGAAAGACAGAGCGCGTTGTCATTAGCTAATACTATTGAAATAATAATAATGAGATCTTGATACAAACTAGCGCCCAAGTCTGGCACATTTGCTATTCCTACCATTGTCTATGGAGCTTTATTGTTACCCCGGCTTTAGCCTGGCTGTCCTTACAGCGCTAAAGCGTTTTAAATTCTGGCCATGTACCCATTTACCTCACCTGCATGAATTAGTGAGGGGTAATGTCTTGCCAAAGGTCATTATCAGTGCGTCAGGGGTTTCGAACCAGGTATCTTGTGGTTCACAGTCGGAATACCCCGTTCACACTAGTCTTCTGCCAACAGACCGCAACACCTTCTCCTCTCAATATTAAATAAAAATGGATAATTCCACCGCAAACATGTCAAGACAATAGCCATGTATGACAGCTTTGCAAAGTGTCTTTATTTCTAAAATAAATTCAAGGGAAAGAACAAATCAAGGCTATGTTAAGCCAAATGAAAGCACAAGGGGGGCGGGGGTCATAGGCGGGGCTATCGGATATTGTGCTCGGAAAAGGACCATTTTTTTTGAGAAGTTCTAATGAAAAAAAAAATGAATAGCCCTTGATAAATGCCCTTCCAAGGCCCGATCCAAGATTTCGAGAAAAAAAAAATATTACCTTCTTCATATGTTTAAAGATATTTTCAAAAGATGTTTTCAGATATTTTCATGTGCTTGTAAGGGCTTTTTTTAAATCAGGGCGGCCCCTCAGGAGGCAGAGGGCGACCGCCCTTGTGATTTCTCAAGCGTTAAAAAAGAGAGAAAAAGAAAGAAGAGGAAGAAAGAAAAGTCATGTAACTAAATAAATTCATCTATAGGTCATATTGCCCTGAATGCCCTCTATCAAAATTTCCTGGCGCCGCCCCTGTACTGAATAAGGTTTCGGGGTGATTTATGACATATCTCTAAAACAACTATACCCAGACAAAATGGTGTTTTTATAAGGTTTTAACTGATATATTCATAATTTCTAATATGAAGACTGATTAAGAATCAAATTATTACCATGATTACTTAACCCAATATATTTTTTTCCCCTTGTGATGTTTGTTCGAAAAGAATTTTTCAGCTTATAGTGTAGATTGTTGACTATTAATTTGATCTGTGGTATATCTTTGGTGAGTTGAGAGAGTTTGTGTAAAAGGACTGCTTGCCCAACCTTGGACCCATGCACTCTTGCTTCGAACATCTCACTTTATTTTTATCATTTATTTGGAGGCACGCATTGATATACAATGTGATCTCCTTTGACTTTCATCTTAGTCTTTTAGCTGTCGTTAAAAATAAAATTAGTCAGGAGTTATTGTTATTATACTTTATGAACACAACATTTTTTTTCACCGAACCTTGCCTTATTTGTTGTTTTAATCAGTTTTGTACGACATGTCAAAACTGTACATTGTACATAATTCAGCCTTTTTCAATTCAGTACAATAAAAAAGTAATAATAAGGAGTAAATGACAATAATAATAATAGAGGGGAGGGAGGAGATAACGATAAATGAAAAGGATAGTGTGCCTTTTTTTTTTAGAGATGCACTTTGGATAGATGCACTTTGGATAGATGCGTTTTATTTGGGTTTCAGGGGAGGGACACAGACCAATTGTGCTATTGTAAATCAGCCAGTGTAATTCATACTTTAATATCATGATAGAAAAATCTATCTATTTTTTTCCTCCTGAAATTGAATATAGCATTAAAAAGTATCGTTACTGAGAAGTGACGATCATCTGTTATATCAATATTCTTGAGAAGAGGTCTGATGTAGTTTGGAAATTTGTGGTAGGCTATATGTGAGTGACGCTATTATGACTTCACCTTCTGCTATCCTAATGTTATAAAGCGAATATGAAAAATGATCCTCCAAGTATCAACTATAATCAAAGATAAAAATTTGAATCTGAATATACTTACAGGTAGGACATTTTTGACGAAGCCTTTATCCGTGCTGACCTTGGCTTTTTTTAAAGGTAGTACATCTGGGCCTATCCAGGTGACGAAAGCAAACTTGGCTCGTTTGCTCATCTCATCTCCCGTTTCTACTCTGACGTAACCATACGCCCTTTCATCATCTGGAGAGAGAAGTGGAGAAGAGAAGAGAGAGAGGGAGAGATAGAGATAGAGAGAGCGTGAAAGAGGGAGAGAGAGTTGTTTGAAAGGTCTGAATAATACATTTACATGTTCACTTTTCATTTCTTATGTTTTGTAAGAGATCTCACTGTAGTGCTAAAATCAATTGTAATTGACTTTGTAATAAATAGTAAGTCTAAAAGCTGACTCCTAGATAAACATGTATTTTCAAACAAAATATGACAAAATATACATTCATGGTAGTTACATAAATCACAGATTGAAACCATGGTTCAACTTAGTATACCTTTGTGAATACGTCCCCCCCCAAAAAAAAAAAAAAAAAAAAAAAAAAAATGCGATTTGGAAAACAAATACCAAAAGTTAATGATACTCGCTCTGACATAGCGCCATCAAGGTAGTGGAACCCATTTTTTTCAAGACGGGGGAAAGGGATGGGATAGTTGAGTGCTGAGGTGGTTTCGTTTGTATTATTTTTTAATTACCTGATATGTAGTTGATGTAAAACTGATAGGATTGCTATCTGTTAGCTTGTCAGTTTCTAGTGATACATTATTTGCCATATTTGCGATTTTCTTTGAATGTGTAGTGCTGGTTAATATTATGTCGAAAAAGAATGGCATCTGACGAAATGGTCCCTAATTTTCTTCCCTTTTCACTTTAAAGTCATAGGCCCGTATTCACAAAGGTATAATAAGTTGAACCATGGTTTCAATCTGTGATTTATGTAACTACCATGAATGTATATTTTGTCATATTTTGTTTGAAAATACATGTATGTCATCTTGTTGTTTTATAATCTTGTTTATTATTTGAATAATTGGAAATAAATGTGTTTAATCTTGAACTTGAAACTTGATTTAACTATGGGCAGCCAAATGCGACAATTTTGTCTATGTTGTTTCCCGGATCCCATGCTTTAATGGTCAAGAAAACTATTATCCTGGGGAGCGTTTCATGTTTCATCCGACAAAGTCTGTTTTATCCGACAGTTGCCATAGTAACGATGCTTCTCAGCCAATCAAAATCAAGGAAAGATGTCAGATCTGACAAGATGTCAGATCTGACAACTTGTCAGACAACAAATGTTGATGAAACGCTCCCCTGATCATTCCGAGACAGCTTTTAATAGTTTCAGTGCCAAAAATAATGATAGATCGAACATCTTCTGTTGAAATTTGTGTCACAAGTGGCTACCCATAGTAAGATCACCAATTTAAACCGTGGTTTAACTTTGTACACCTTGAATACGGGCCATAGACCCTCTTGTATATTTTATATCAATTGGAAATTGAAATGATTAATTTCTGTCCCTCTCATGTACTTTGGTAGACTGATCAAGTCTTGAATCTATGGGCTAATTATTGTGCATAGTTTATCATGCTGTTGATGTTGTGTCTGTTTGTTTGTTGTAAATGCTTCAATGAAAATAACTCAGGAAAAGATAGAAATATACTATCGGCAACACGGTATGTGCCGCCAACAGACCTGGGGAGCGTTTCATGAAGAGTTTTGTCGGTGATTTTCACCGACAACTGTTAAAAGCTACTGAAAATCCTCGCATCTGATGGGCTGAAAGCAAATTAGTCAGTGAAAATCACCGACAAGACTCTTCATGAAATGCTCCCCATATGCTATAAGTGGTTCACCCTCCAGCTGTAAGCTAATGACCAATGATCATTTCCCCAACTACAGTAGATAATCATTCGTAAGGAGTTCATAACCCGGAAGTAGAAACTGTCCTTTCCGGAAATGGGTCAGGAAGAGTTACCTAGTTTTTTTCCCAAAGGGTTAAAGTTATAATGTAACATGCAGTGGAACCAAGGGCCCGTTGCATAATTTTGCTTTGGGTTTTTAGGAGTTGCGATCAAACGCAAGTTTGCCCTGATTGCCTATACGAAAGGTAAAAGAAGTAGCATTCTTGAGTATCCAAAATCTGGTCACCCTGCCTCTCATAGATTTCTCAAGGCAAGTTATTATTACACCTCTTAAGTTTAATATAATATTTTTGTTGTCTGCTTGCCTCACACATAATAAGGTTGGTAGAAGCTGAAATCTGATGAAGACCCCAACCAATAAAAGATTTCTTTATCAGGCTTGTTTGACATGGTTATCTGTCTATCTTACTCTACCTAGTCTCTTCAGTCATTAGTTTTGTTCTGTTTATCTCCTTTTTTATCAGTTCAAATCACACAGAGCTCACGGCAATTCGTCATCTTCAATAGTGCCCTACATTGCCATTTTATGAGTCATTTCAAGAACCTCGTTAGGATATGATTCTTAAATGTATAGACATATTAAAGTAAAGACTGAGTTTTGGAAGAAGGAGAAAATGAATTTGATGGCTTTCTAATTCCTGCAATACTGGACGAATAGCATAGTAAAAAAAAAATGCGTAGGCCGCAATAAATATTTCAAAAGTTACAAAGCAAAAGTATGGGCCTCCACCCCTCCCCCGGTAGCTAAACCGTTCATCATGCTTGACTTCAGGTGCGGCGCCAGGGTATTTTGATAGGGGGGGGGGGGGATAAGATGACCCATAGGTAAATTCATCGACATTTTAAATGAACAAATAGGGGTATTATATAGTTGCAAGCCCCAATCCTCTCTTTCTCATCCTCTTCTTTCTTCTTCCTCCTCTTTTTTTCTTTTTCTCCTCTTTTTTTCTTTTCTTTTATCACTTGAAAAATCATAGGGAGGCATTCGCCCCCCTGCACCCCCCCCCCTGTAGCGTCGCCCCTGCTTGACTTGAGTTGACGTCCGCGTTCAGACATTAACGAATGTGATTGTTAGTTCGACAAATACCTCTCTAGACAGAATATGTTTGAACACGTCACGCTTTGTCAACCAGGCGGTATTTGATTCAATCACCAATTGATACACAATATGTTACAGGGCAACTTCTTCCATTCATAATGCTGTGTTTACACAGGGTCACGAATGTCCACGATCTCAACTGTTCAAAAAAAGTGTGGAGCTCCAGGATTTATTTTACTGGGGGCACTATGTATACTCAAATAGTTATGCTAGGTTCCCACTGTCGTGCGACTTGTCAAGAACGTCAGGAATGGCCATTCGTAGCTGATCGTGGAACTTTCACGTTTGGGGCAGCGTT
>CM057158.1:31274165-31305396 GCA_029962745.1 Echinometra lucunter
TTATTATTATTATTGTTATTATTATCATTATTATTATTAATATTATTATTATAATGTCCTGACAGGGATCGAACTGTTCCTTTGTTAGTAAATCAAGATCAGTGTGTATATGGAAATGCTGGTTAGTGTAAGATGATGCGAGAATGACTCGATAATCGTTCTCTGGATATGACTCATGCTACATTCATGCATTAATTTCGTCTGGTTTTATAGGTTTGAGATTAAAATTTGCCTTTCTCTCATTTTTCTATAATATCTCTTCTTCTCTGCACTCCTCTCTCTTTCCCCCTTTTTATCCTTTATCTTTTATAGTTATTCTTTTTAAGTATTAAAAAAAAAAATTCTTCATATCATTTAATCATGTTAATAGCAATTTTGTCTTATACAACATAATTTGGCCGGCAGTGTCTTTATGTTTTCTCATGACTCATTTCTGCTTGAAATCCCTGTTTTATTCCTTTCTGTCTTTGTATCTCTCTCTCTCTGTCTCTCTGTCTCTCTCTTCTTCACTTGTCTTTATTTTCCATGCCTCCTCCATGAAGCAAGATTCTTATTCGTCATCAATCCTGTTTCTGCTGCGTGTATATATACGAGCTCCTTAAAACATGACTCACAACTTGTAGGCTTTCCCCATTCATGTTGTAGCCATTTGATATTGAGTGCCTTATAAGTATCAATTTAATACTCAGTCTTTTTCTCATTAATTTATTCACGGTTGCTAGTGCCATATGGTTAGGGGTAGATGATCATTATTTTGATAATAAGATAAGATAATATAACGTGGACTGCTAACTATTATCCAGTGTGATACGTATCCCCTAGACTAATTCTCCCTTTAGGGCAACTTCTCCGGACAACTGATCCGTATAGGACAATTACTATGGAACGACTAACCCTTACTAAACCGAGACCAAAAAAAAAAAAGTTAGTTTCAAACAACTATATCCCTCTCATAGAGGTATCAACAAGTGGGTTGATCACGTACATGGGCGTCAATCCGTTTTGTGATTATTATTATTATTATTATTTTTTTTTTTTTTGGGGGGGGGAGACTAGCCAAACATTTGCTGAACTCCCCCCCCCCCGAAAAATTCAGGTGTCTATATTTCTTTTAAAAAAAGGGGCGGCGGGTAGGGGAAGGGGCGGCGGTGGAGAGTTTTTCGGAGTGGGGGGGGGGGGGCAACGGCGAATAAGGGCACTTTATGTAAAAAGAGAGCACTTACAAAGGGTGAACACGAAGAGAGATAGAGAGAAAAAAAGGTTTTGAGGCGTTGCAACACGTCGGTATACCCTACATTCTATTTAACACATTTTAAAGAATCATTGTTGATACATTTTTCTAATCTTTACATAATAACTACTTCGAAGAACATTCTTATTACTCATTTGTGAGGGAGCGAAGAAAGCGAGCAAAATTGCAAGATTTTTTTTGTTATTATTTACTGACCACAGTATTTGAATTCTTAAAAGTGATGAAAAAGATGTTGCAAAATTGTTTTAGGGCTCTTCCCCATCACTATTATTTTCAGCCATTAAACCTTTTGTTTTCCTTATTGGCCATGCTATCATTTTCAATGCATGATATTTGAGGTCTAATCGCGACCGAAATTCTATTAGAAAAAAAAGTCTACCTGAGAAGGGGTTTTAATTTCAAGCGCGATCTTGACAAGAACAGGGCTTATGGTTGCAATATAACTGTTATGCCATGCCTTTATACAGGGGCGGCGTTACGGGGGGGGACCGTCCCCTATGATTTTTTCAGGTGATCAAAAAAAAAAAATGAGGAAAAAGAGAAGAAAAAGAGGAGGGAGGGAGAAAGAAGAGTATGGGAAAAGAGAGGGCTGGGTCATGCAACTATATAATACCACTATTTTTTTCATTTAAAACGTATTTACCTATGGGTCATCTTGCCCCTATCAAAATACCCTGGCGCCGCCCCTGCCTTATTATGTAAGTGCAAGCGAGCGTACCAAGCGAGCTTTGGAAAAAGATATCCACATTACTTAAATTTAGGAGCACCGTTCTTTCTTTTACAAGTATTGGGTGTTGTGCTCTTTATAATAGTTCTCGCGGTCTTGCCTCAGGGCCCCGTTCCATAAAGCTTACCAAATTTGGTAATTTTGCCGTCAATGGTAACTTCCATGGAAACCTTGAATTTGATTGGCTGTTGAGCAACGTACGTTACCATGGTAGTTACTATTGATGGCGAAGTTACCAAGTTTATGCCACGGGGCGATCCACTTCCTCACATTGTAATAAATAATAAGAGAAAATATTTATGAAACTTCTCTGACAGTTTGGAGCCAGGTATATGGTTGTTTTGGAGACTTAAGGTTCACTTCCCAGGTAATAAAAGGGATAATTAAAAGAGGGGGTGGCACAAGAAAGAAAAGGGGAGCTAATCAGACGTAAAAAGTGACACGTTTGGGATATGAGGGGGCACTTATCAGAAGCAGTATTGCAATAACGAAAAGGAGCACTAAAAAGGGGCACTTATCATAATCACGCTGGACGTTCATAAAAGGGACACTTATCAGATGCGAGGGCCACTTATCGTAAGGAGAAATTGCACTTAGGGACTATTAGAAGCAAAGTGGGCTCGTATAGGAAATCAAATGGGTGTGTATCAATTTTCTTAAAAAGGGGGAACATGCCAGAATGGAAAATGGAACATATCAGAAAACAAAAGGAGCAATTATGGTACTTATAACATGTTAACGGAATGAAAAATGGGACATCCTAGAAAGAAAAAAAGCGACATTTATCAGAATTAAATTGGGGCATGTATTCGATTTCAAATGGGGCACTTGTTCCAGTGCAAAAGGAGAACTTATCAGAGGTGAAAGGCACCCAACAGAAGAAAAATTGCACCATTAGAATCGAAAATGGACAGTCAAAGGGGGCACTTATCATATTTCAATAGGGAAAAAGGGGCACTTGCTACAAGGGAAAAGGGTGAAAGGGGAGGGGGACGTTGGAGGATTTAAGAATTAATGGCGATTTATCTAAAGTGAAAATGGCACTTTCTAGAAGGTGAAGAGCACTTATCAAGAAAGAAATGGGCCCATGTAAAAAGAAAAGAAAGAAGAGCAATAGATGGTTTGAAAGTGGGCATTTTCATGGGGTAATAAGGGCACTTTACAAGTGCTTGGAAAAACCGGGGCAGTGTGCCTCCCCCCCCCCCCCCCCGTTCCACCTCCCCTATGGGGAATATAACCTATTTGTGGTTTTTTCAGGTGTGCTTCCCCCTTTTTTTGGGGGGGGGGCGTGTCCCCCTGTCTCCCACCCGATTGACGCCCATGATCACGTAACCGTACCACGGCACATCCCTCGTCGCCCCGGGATCGCCGCCTATGTCCTGTCAATCTTCCTGTCCCATGCAGTAGCCCCCAGTACTACCCCATTTAGTCCCTGGCATTTAGTTTACTTTTTGTCAGGCAAATTTCAATAGTCCAGATAATTACATATTCAGCGAGCAGTCTAAAAGAGTATTAGGCTATTAATTGGCTTTGTTTGTAACATAAGTAGACTCCTAGGTTTTACTTCCTTATTATAAGGTCGGAAGGCTTGAAAGATTATGAGCGGGAAACGTTGTGATCAGATTATTTTGTAGAAAGCCTGGGTAGAAAGAGCAGGTAGTATCATGGCTCATTTGACCTTGATAATACAGGATGACCAAAGTTACGTTTTATGGTGTGTTTGATTCTAGATAGGCCTATTGTACCAGGAATACTATAGGGGTTGATATCAGTTCCGCATATTGCACGAAGGTGTTTCTGTTGATTCAAGGATCGGTTTGTACTCGTGATTTTGTTCACGAGAAACAGAAAAAAAGAAGAAAAAACTTGAACGATTTGACAAAAATATTGACGAATCAAAATGAAAGGTCTGCCCTGTAAAGTTTGATTAATAATAATGAAGACATATAATGCGCAACATATCCACCTCAAAGGGTGCTCTTAGGATAGTATTACCCCAGGTACCCATTTATAATCCCGGGCAGAGTGAAGCAAAGATGAATTAAATGTCTTGCTGAATGAGCCACGTGTCAGTGGGAATCGAAATCACGACTCTTTGATTAAGGACACGCGCTCTTACAAACCTTGACACAATACTTCCGTATGTTTTCAGTAGAAAGTGGCACAATACACTAGAATTTTGTTTTTTGTTTTACAGAGTGGAAGGAAAAAAAAAACAGTAAGAAAGATACACCGGTCAGTCAAGAGAAAGAGCAAGAGAGGGGATAGGAAGAGAGAGCGGGAAGGGGGGGGGGGTGGAGTGAGGGAGCAGAGAGAGAGAGAGAGGTAGAGAAAGAAAGAGAAAGGGGTGGAGAGATTGGACTATGGATATAGAGCGATAGAGGTAGGAAGAGAGAGAGAGAGAGAGAGGGAGAGAGATAGATAGATAGAGAGAGAGAGAGAGAAAGAGAGATAGAGGCCGGAGAGAGATAGATAGAAAGAAAGAAAGAAAGAAAGATAGATAGATAGATAGATAGATACAGAGATACAGAGAGATAGAGGGAGAGAGAAAGAGAGAGAGAGAGAGAGAGAGATGGAAAGTATATTAAAGGGAAATGCAATATCAGAAAACTATATATTGCTGATGAAACTGACTGAATGATAATACTGTTTTAATTTTAAACACTTGCACACGTTGGCATTCAAATGCATATAACATGCTCAATTATTTGATTACGAGAAAAGAGCAATGTAAATAAAAATGCCTTGCTCAGGGGCATAACTGCCGCGCCGGGGATCGAACCCTCGACTCTCGCGTCTCTAGTCAAGCGCCTTAAACGACTCGACCACGGCACCTCTAATAGTATGATAATACTATTGAGGAGTGGCAGAATTAAAATAAAGTAGAATTACAAATGAAGTGTGGATGTAAAAGAGATCGCTATATCGTGTACTTACCAAGTTTCCTCGTTATCATCACTCCTTACTCTGTTGTATGCATCCCGCATACTATCTTGGTTCATTAAAATACTCATCCTGATTTGAAATTAAGTCTTTTTACTCAACACTAGAATAAATATAATATTAACCGATCGTGATGTTCCTGCTAAGAAATCCAAACGAGTGACTTTGTACAAAGAGACCTGCCAGCTGATTCCAAGTATTTCTTTCAAATGATCGATAAGTGAAGCACGGGAGAATTAGAATAAAGATCGTATGGTCCGGCTGTCAACTGGTTCAGTACAATAATAAAGGGGCGTTAACCCCACAGGACAGCCTACCATCCAATGCGGAAACGATTTTTTCAGTCTTCCTATCTCTCTCTCTCTCTCTCTCTCTCTCTCTCTCTCTCTCTCTCTCTCTCTCTCTCTCCCCCCCCCTCTCTCTCTCTCTCTTTCTCTCTCTCTCTCTCTCTTCTCTCCTTCTTCCTTATACCGACCGGTGTACTCATCAATGGAGGAAGAGACGCGTAATTTTAATGCTGCTCTATACAACTCAACTATTCAGATACAGTTTAATTGGGTTGTTTTTATGGTTACGTCGAACGTTGTGCTAGTCATTATTTGTACAAGAAGGCTGTGACCGAGTCATTAATTGCAAGGGTCAGACCTATTTACTCGTACGCAGTTTGATCGTGGACGTCATTCTGAATATGAATAATCATATCAATGAAAATAATGATGAATATTCATTAGTCTTTAATTGCAAATGATATGTTATTGTTTTTATTGTAAAGTTTTTTCACCTATTTCCGTACAGACAAATCTTTGTCAGTTTGTTTCAGCGTGTTTCAGGAAAGATACACAACACAATCACTTCAGAGAGCACCGCTCTACATATGCATAGTTAATGAGGTGCTAAATATTCATTAGCTTGATAGAATTCTTATGCGGAAAAGGAATGGAGTTGGCGTCCTTCACATTTTTCCCTTTTCTTCATTCATTCGTGATCTCACTTCAACTCGCGCACTCACTAAGGACCTTATAAAACAATATTATAGACACACCAAGGCGATATACCCTCTGTTATCCCCGGACACTTATACAGCTTTTTTTTTTAAATTTAAGTGTTTTTATTACATTCTTGCATGGGCATGCGCTGTTATGCGAAAATTAAAAAATAGGCTTCTAATGTTACAGAAGAAAATTTATTAGAATAATTATATCTCATAGCAAGCCATGCCTCTTTTTTACAACCTGAAAACTTTGAGAATATCTGATATCTATGGTTATCAATGTGCAATTTGTATTTATGCTTTAAAGACCTCTTACCACGTAGTAGTTTACATTTTTTTTTAAAGATAAAAAAAGTGAATTTGTTTAATGTGGAATAACTTATACTTTAATCAGACAGGTGCGTGTGGGCGGTGGGGGGGGGGTGGCTGGGTGGGATAATAATAATAATAATAATAATAATATATATGATTTGTATGGCGCCAAATCCATAAGAATATCAAATGCTCTAGGCGCACTGGTGCAAAGTAGAGGTGAAAAAGAAGGAAAAGTATTTAGATTAAAGGTGCTGAAGACAGATAGGATAGATTGGGTTTATGCATGTTTTTATAATTGATTCCATTCCTATTTTTCTTTCTCCTTGCTCATTGATTTGTGAATATACATTTAACTTATGGAATATCAAATTATGTTATGAAACCGAAATGAAGTATTGTATTATAATTTATACATATTTATGTATATTGATTTATTGTATATAACTCAATAACTGAATAATAATCATAGTAGTAATAATGAGGATGATTAAGATAATGATGATGATGATGATGATGATGATGATGATAATAATAATAATCATGATAATAATAATGATAATTATAATGATAATAATAATAATGATAATAATAATCTATGACATTATCATTATGATTCGTTCTCTTTTGTTATGATCTTTATTGTTTGTCCTGCCTTGGGAATAAAGCTCTAGGACTTAAACTACTCGATTACAAGGACACAACACACACGCAACAACACAACACAACACAACACAACACAACACAACACAACACAACACAGCATAACACAAGATGGTACAGCTTAAACATTTCTCTACAATTGTAAACAGTACTTTTCCCTTGGGGGGGGGGGGGGGTTGGCCAACTGGCTTACAACCGAAATGATTACTTTTTTAAGATGCAAGCGCACTTAATTACCTCTCTTATTAGCAGTCTTATAATCAGTCTTATGCTTCATTTGAATTGATTGTTAATGTTTATGTTAACCATTAACATATGGAAATCATTGTCTAATTATTATCATTGCTTGATGCCCTGTTTATCAAGGGTTGCCAGATTTTGAATTCTGAAATAAGGGACTTTATGGGCATTGGCTTCAGAGGGCCAGATCTAAACGGCAAGGTAGATACTCTTCTAATGAGTGGATTAGGGGGGAAATTTTCGGAAAAATACAGTATTTGTCCTTTATTGGTGTCTCCTCATAACGGTGGAAGGCTTTATAATATTCCTGGGAAACGCCCCCCCCCCCAAGATCAATTGATTCTTATTTCTGATTCTAAAAATAAATTGATAAATCAAAAAAGAAATCTAAAAAAAAAAAAGGGAGAGGGAGAAGAGGCATTCGTCGGTTGTGCATCAACAGACCTGTTTACTAATGTTATTAAAATTTATGCATGGTTCTCTCCAAACCCTTGGTTACCAACTATTCAGATCACCTGTTATGCATAATGGCATCTGCTGAATAGATGGAATCCAGTCTGCATACAGTAGTTGTTGCTATGTTGGGCAATCCTCTGGCAAGCTACTTAATTGTTAAGGGAAACTTTTATTCAACAACTATGCATAAAATTAGTAAACAGGTCTATATGGTACAAAAAGAAACTCATACCTGTTAAGATTGGTGATGGAACAAAGAACAAAGCCATAATGAATAATTGATATTCAGTAGAATGAACTCTCATTTTACAGTAGAATGATAATAAGTCTCATTTATTGTTTATCAATTCAAGTAAGAGACAATTTGGTACATAAACATTGTTTAACAGCATAGAAGAAAAAAAAATGCTTTCCATGCATTTTTCACAAATGCTAATTCATAAAAATGCATCTTACAGTACTCAATTCAAGATAAAAGCTCTAAATCTGACCTTCATCCTAACTTTTTAAATTGAGTATATAGTAATAAGTGCAATTTGAGCAATGACATTGGTTCACTACTTTTATATCAAATTTAGAATTGTTTCTTGCCAGAACTGTCCTGTATTATAGATCAAAAAATAATCCGTTTCTGTTAAAGTTATAGCAAAAAAAAAAAAAAAAAAAGTGGATAAACAAAGGTTACTGCAAAACTCATTCTGATTTTTCATCGCACATATTCTGTGGAAGAAATTTATTATCTTGTTTTCTGGCTAACAACCTGAACAAGAGTATGGATTATTACTAACTACTACATACCATTACAATGTTAAAGTTTACATTCCTCAAATAGGAAAAACATGTAGTAAATTTACATCATCTCCTAGGCAATCAATCTATCATAAAATAAACATCCCTTACGTCATTAAAAATGTTTTATTTTTTTTCCTCATGTATTTATCTAGAGCAAGACAATTCTTCACACATAAATAATGCACTCGTACAAAAATATGACATATTATGAGAAGGACAACACATGAACGAGAACAATTTATATTCTACTCATGCATGTGTACCTCATTGCCTTTGCTACATTACAAACAAATAGAATAAAATTAATTTTACAAGTTGAAATGACAATTATTCACTTTTACTATCTTCAGAATGGTCCCAATCAATATTCACTTTTAATTCTGACTTTGGGACAAACGACAGAACTTTGTACTTCAGGTATGAAACCACCATTTCATGTTCTACTCAAAATACGCTTTCACATCTACACTGTTTTCAATGGTCTGCAAAGGGCTTCAATTAATGAAATCATACAAAATTATGAGTAATAATTGATCTCTCAAGCACATTGTCCTAAAGTACATATATGTAAACCAGTTTGAAAAAAATGAAAAAAATTGATAGTTTGAAAAAAGATCTTTTCACGAGAGCATTAAGACACATTTTTTCTCTGAATATTTGAAATCATTACTGAAATATCCATGTTAAAACAATATACAAGAATGTGTGCCCAATATTCCATTTATTATGTCATTCATACTTCATACAGAACTTTGGAAGTCTGTATTTCAGAGAGACAATGGAAAGACTCAGTAACACAACTTTGTGGTCTTAGTGAAAAGGCTTGTTGCTATAACTTTGGGCAAGCAGGTCATTTGATGTCCCACACATTGTTAAGTATTAGGGCATCGACTGTGAACATAAACTGAAATCAATTCTTCTCATATTTCATAGAGATCCATGCTCTAGTAAAGCTTTTTGTTTAAATACAATCATCATAATATATTTGTATCTCAGGTGCGCTTGGTAATGCATGGGAGACAAAAAAAAACTTGGACTGGCTGTCTTCATCTAATGTACATTATGTTCTATAATCGGATTCACTTTATGATTATATTCATTGCATAACTGCAGATGCCAATTAAACATACACTGCAATGTAAGTGACATATGGCGTAACAAAACACTACAAGAAATTAATGCATGAGTTCATGACATCAAAATAATTTCAGAACTACAGAAGGCATATACAGAAACATATTATGCTACACAGTCGGTAATAACAATATAAGACAAACTTTCGTTTCCTAGATGCATAAATGGCTATGTACATTATGATATACATGTAATATGTACATATACAAAGATGTAGGATACAATTCATATATTATTATCTTACAAATCATGTATCATATATCAGATGTAATCATTAGTAAACACTCCATAAGTTTACTCCTATCATCATATTTATCATCACAAATCTTTCTAGGACCACATAATCAGGCTTCAATGTCTCAGCTAGATTCATCTCTTTAAAAGTCATTCTTGGTTTCAAGTTTCAGTGCAACATCAACATAGCTCAGGGCAAGTGGGCCTCTAACTATGAATGTCCGAAACTTGAAATTTATACAGAGACCCCCAATCATAATTACCCTGATAGCTCTGATCTGGACCACCTGGAACATGCCAATGAATGACCAAGAATGGGTCAGTTTTAGAGTTGTTGTGGGGTCAATGACCAAGAATCAGTTGGCTTAGAGTCATTGGGGAGGGGATTCAATGATCAAGGATTGGTCAGTTTGGAGTCTTAAAGGGGACTAAGATATAAGTGCCATGTCAATGAATGACCAAGAATGGGTCAGTTTTAGAGTCTTTGTGGGGTCAATGACCAAGAATCAGTTGGCTTAGAGTCATTAGGGATTCATTGATAAAGGATTGGTCAGTTTGGAGTCTTAAAGGGGACTAAGATATAAGTGCCATGTCAATGAATGACCAAGAATGGGTCAGTTTTAGAGTCGTTGTGGGGTCAATGACTAAAATCAGTTGGTTTAGAGTCATTGGGGATTCAATGATCAAGGATTGGTCAGTTTGGAGTCTTAAAGGGGACTAAGATATAAGTAACACAACCTGCTTTTGGATAGGGCTTCATAAAACCAAGATCTATATGTCCACAAAAAGTAAAATTGATTCAATCCATGGTTTTAATCATGTAAAAAAATGTGTATTACTGCATGCTACTTGGACAAGAAGACATATATGCATACTACATTTATGGAAATCAAAACCATGGATTGAAATGAACTTTTTTCTAATAAATTCTAGTCCACAGTAATCTAGGCTCCTTGTTAAAGAGGTTGGGGTTCAGTTTGGGCGAGGCTCAGGTAAAGTGCTTGATCACAGGTTGAAATTATAAGTTCCATTATCACTGGATATTAACCTTAGACTAATCATCACTAGAGAATGAATCACAGGTGAGAATCAAGGTATATTCCTGATGTTGAACTACACCTTTCACGTAGATTGTAAATCAAGCCATGTATCTGGAATTCATCCTCTTCTTCTATCCTTCTTGGCCAAAGTCTTGTGTGAATTTTTCCTGTTTTTTCAAGTCATCTGTATTGACGGATGGTTTGGTATTATCAAGAGCTTTCATGAGGTCTTTCTGTACGGCGACAAGAAACAAAGATGCATAAGAGGAAAGAAGATTGAATTGAATACTGTAAATGCAGAAATATTTGTGGTACATTAATTTTCGGGGATTTCGTGCTATTTTCGGCAAGCGTGAATTCTAGAACTCACGAAAGTATTAGCATAATTTCTCATGCTGGCTCTGCATGAACTGATGCTGAATTGCGCTTCAGCTGATTAAATGAATGTCTGAATCCAATTCAATAGTTCAGAGTACATTTATGTGGTTGTGTCTGCCATATGTACTTGAATGGACAGCTTGTGTGTGAAATAAGAAACGGAACCACGCTGGTTACATGTTCAAATGTGACCATTTTGAGCTACAGCTAGGGCAGAAAAACGATTGTCATGCATTGAAAACATTATATCAACTCTTGCACTTTTGTAAGTGATTGTGCAGCTCAAATTTAGGAGCCTGCAAATATGTTCTTGGATTGCTCAGTGCGAAAAATAAATTGTGCGTTTACAGTATTCATATTGATAGTTATGTGAACACAGACAGCACCTATATCTTGGTCTTGCCATGCAGTTGAGACAAACATTTCCAACAGAAAGAATTCTTCTAGGTTCATAAAATGTCAAATAAACTATTTACCAGAATTATAAAAAAACCTATAATTACATGCACATCAATGTTATGTCAATATTTGGAAAGTAAAGATAATGTCCATTACAATCACGTCTAATTCAACCTGACTCACAATGAATATACCCCAAGTGCATCTATCACCCAAGTTTGGTTGCCATAGCAGCAACAGTTGCCAAGATATGCGTCATAAGAGTCTTTTTTGGTAAACTCTAACATATGACCTCAAATGACCTTTGACCTTATCACGTGACCTCCAACGACACCATAACAGGCAGATCCCCTTAGTATATCTACAACCCAAGTTTAGTTGAAAAGTGAGAGACAGTTGGAAAGTTATCTGTCATAAGAGAGTCTTGCAGGTAAACTTTAATATTTGACCTGAAATGACCTTTGACCTTACCATGTGATCTCCAGAGGCACCATAAAATGAATGTACCATAAGTGCATCTATAACCCAAGTTTGGTTGCCATTGCAGCAACAGTTGCCAAGTTATGTGTCATAAGAGAGTCTTGCAGGTAAACTTTAACATTTGTGATAACGGACGGAAGACGGACGGAAGACGGACGGACGGACATATGCCATTTAGATCCCTTAGTCTCGCCTTCACCTCTGGTAGGCGAGACAATAATGCCTCTAGCACAATCTTCTAGGGGTGGAGGCATAAAAGTTATTGAATGGCATCTGAAATTTTTTTTCAAATGACATCATTGTAATATCATTTTAATGATGTCCAAAAAAATATTTAAGCACTTCCTATGTGGAGGGGGGGGGGGGGGGGGGCTAATAAATGGGAGAGTGAAAAAAAAAAGATATAAAGTTAGAGTAACTCACGTATGAAACAGGTGGTTCCAAAAGTTTCTTTCCTTCAATGTCCATCCAAGACATCTCCATGGCTCCAGGTGATCCAGGAGAACATGGCTCCAGTAAATCATGTACTACCACATTGGGATCATCAGGGGAAGGACCTGATACCTGATAGAAGAAAACATATCTCATACAATAACTGAGTGATCCATAGCGGACCTGGGCTGGTAAACAATCCCACACACAGATTGAGTAAGTTACTTAGCACTTCACTTGGCTAAGTACGACTGCCTTGGGGTGATGATTTTTTTTTCAGATAGCTATATATAGGTCATGTTCAGAAGTATTGGATCTTTCCTTTTTTGCCACCGATGAAGAAAAGATGCCGTTCATACCACCTCTCTGGCTTCAAATGCAGTTGAGACAAATTAGAAGAAGGGAATAAGAGGCGATAATTGCAGGCTTTGTTATCTTGGAAGAACAGGAAGTCCGACATGGACGCCAGGAAAGGATGGTCTAGGTGAAGCCATGGCTCATGTGACGCGTCACACTTGGACATTACGACACACTTATGCAAGAATTGATGCGGGATGACATGATATTTTGCACTAATTTTTCAAGAATTTTATTGGTCCACAACTTCTTGTTGCCAGGAGGCAAAAAATATGCCTCTTACCACAACGTTTTTTTTTTTTCCTGCCCCATATCCCATTCATTTACCACACAATATACTGGAGAGGGGGTTTACCAGCTGGGGGTTTGCAGCATCATATCCTAACAAGCCTTAACTACTAATGAATCTCAAGCCCAAAATTCAATGCCAGTGGAATAAAAGATACTAACCTTTCTGAAATGTGTAGCACTCTGGACTTTCCTTACTGGCATCATGAGGGCGTCTCGTACAACGATGCTGATATCTGCTCCTGAATAGCCCTCGGCCTTCTCACCTAGGGCACGATATTCTTGCTCTGTAACGACGGTCTTAGTCTTCCCCATGTGGATCTTGAACATTGTAGTCCTAGCCTGGGCTTCTGGGAGAGGGATGTATATCCTCTTCTCAAACCTACAAGCATAATGTCAGGAGAATAAAATAATTATTAAAAAAAAAAAAAAAAAAAAAACAAAACAAAACAAAAAACATAACCAGACCTCCCAAACTTTCTGACTGAAAAATAAGGATGATTTTGCTCAAAATTAGGAAAGAAGCAGCATTTCCCTTAGGAGGGTGTAGTAAATTTATCAAGAAAAACAGGAAAATCATATCCAAACAAGAGCTTGGAATGATCAAAATGCAGATTCTTTCCTCCAAATTCAGAATGGTTGGGAGGTCTGCATAACAAAAAATTAACAAGCAGTATTACAAAAATATTTCTGCTCTAATGTGAAGCTAATATATCCCAAAAAACCTGCAGTGATATTTTCTATATAAAAAACTCAATAAAAAAAAATCAATTAGAATTGATGATGCCACTATCAACCCTTACATATTTGGATAACCCAAATGGATTTTAGAAACCTTACTGAAAATAACATTACAATGAAAAATTAGCTAATCCAAGATATGCTATCATTTAATTTTCCCACATCTTACTACATATACCCCAAATAAACTTTAAAGAGCAGCTCGAGTGCCGGGAGAGGTGAAAAAAAATTTGTAAGCTTAGATAATTTCCATTTCAATTTGGAAGAATATCATAACAGAAATATCCCTTAAAAAACAATTACACTCCAACTGCCCCTATGTTTGAAATATGACCTAAAAAAAAAAAACTATTTGAGTATTCAGCCCCAACAATAGCATTTAGTCTCATACACCCATTGTTGTGTGCAGTATGCTTTTCAGCAAGGCCCAGTTGATTTTCTTATCATTTTGAAGTACAAACAAAGTTTTTACTTCATCAACCTTACCTAATTGCTTAGAAACAGTTCCATTCACATTGAATGGCATGATGCTCAATCAAGTTTTATCTTTCATTTACACCAAAAGTATAATTTTCCTCTATATTTTTTGTCTGACACAAGCTCTAACAGATATATTAGTCTGATATTGACATCAATTCTAAAATCTGTATTGCAGTAGCTAATTAATTTATAATAGCTTGAACTTGCCGATATCTAAACATGACTTTGCACATATGGGACTGCATAAAGTAAGCCCGAATAAGTCGACTATAAACCTATCATAGCTAATATCGAGTCCTTGCAGAGTGATTTTCATTTTTAGAGAAACAGACTAAAGGAATTTGTAAGACCCCCATCACACCAAACTAGTTCTCACTACATTCTAAAAATTCCCTACCCCGTCCTAAAAACAAATTGTAAAATGGGTGGTGGTTGGGGTACAATGTGTAACTTTGGCCCGATAATGACTATAATACCATCCTAGTTCGTTCATGAACATTCCTGAAAACGTCCATCTCATCTGTACCACATCCACACTCACTTCATATCAAGTTCTGATCAGGTAAATGTGCCATTTCCAAGCAGTCCAAGCCAGTCCATAGTCAGTTTAAATCCATTCTTAACTAGTTCTACCTCATTCTCAACCCATTCTAACTAGTTTGCAACTTGTTCTAACTTGTTTGTAACCTGATCAGCCCATTCACGGACAACATAACTTGTCCTCATCTCGTTCTTTGTGTGTTGGAATGCGCTTGTAGTGTGTGTAACACCCATCTTGGCTCGAGGGCGAGAAAAACCCAGCAAGTTCTTACCATTCCTTATTCCTGTCTGACGCTTTGAAGAGCAGGACATTTAAAGTGATTACATAATGGTAAACAAAATTTTGATATGTGATGGAGAATAGAATTCTAAGAAGAATAACATTAAAAATTTGATGATTTTCAATCGAAATCAACGCATTTTGGCTAATTTTCTCATGAAAAATCAAGAGTTGACCAAAAAATTCAAGTATGAGGTATGACGTAAAAGTGGGTACCCAGCTTCGCGCATTGCAGTTGTGCTGCGCGCTAGACTGTACAATATGTATTATACCTTGCGCGCATTTTGCTAGAATTACGCGACAAGGTACCCACTTTGACGTCATTTTGATGTCAAAGTGGGTACCCAGTTGAAATTGGGTCACAGCTGAGGGGTCAAAAATATCCTGAAATCATACTACATTCGAGGGTTTCCTTGGCAACACGACTTGAAAAAAAACTTTAGGCAGATGATTTTCTGCTAATGAAATCATGCTCTTTTAAATGAACTAACATTGTTTCGGCATTGGGTACCCCCTTTAAGGATACAGCTAGATTTACCTCCTGTTGCCTCCTCTAATTTCAGGATGGGAAAAATTTTGATCAGACTCAAAGTTCTAGGGCACCCTTACCGTCCAAGCCAGTCTGAACCTGTCCAGGAAGTTCTTAAACAGATCATACACAGTCGCTATTATGTTTACCCCATTCGTAAACAGTTTGAGCCCGTTTGGCAACATTTTCCAGAACGTAATGAAAACTAGCTTGATGTGATTGGGGTATAATAGATGATCACATAGTTGAGCCTCGTAATTTGACGGCATTATATGGAACCCCAAATTCAAATAGCATAATGGAAATCTGACCTCACTTCAAGTCACATAACACTCAAAGACACAAACAGAAATATGTACAAGAGGGACTTCAGAGAGTAAGATTGCATACGTACCTTCTCCTGATAGCTGCATCTAATGCCCATGGAATATTGGTTGCACCTAAGACAAGGATCTGATCATTGTCTACTCCAACACCTGACAATATAAACAATAATAAACAAACAAATCAGATGGTAAAGCGTCTGCCTGTTGAACCAAAGATCATGGGTTCCAGTCCACACCGGGTGGATGACTGAAGCCTGCATTGTGTATTAATGTGCCCCTCCCTGGCTTTATAGATGCAGGCTATGTTTCAGCAGAAAACACTTCGTCCCTTGGATAGGATGTTAAATGGAGGCCGTGCGTACAGAACAGTCACCACATTTGCACGTTAAGAAGCCACTGGAATTTTTAAGAACTGGGGGAACCCCAGTGTAGTGGTACACCTGCAAATTCCAATTTGTTATATTGGGAGGAGAGACCCCGAGGGTCACATGTATATTGTATCTGCTTCCACAGACATGGATCTTACCTTGCATCTGCACTAGGAACTCTGTCTTGACTCGCCTAGCGGACTCACTTTCATTTTCACTTCTTGAACTACAGAGGGAGTCTACTTCATCGATGAAGACGATGGCTGGTTTCTTTAACCTAGCTACAGCAAATAATGATTTGACCATCCTGGCATGGGTAGAACATTCATTAGGGAATGGATGTTAATGTAAGCTGCTGGTAGAATCGTTTTTGAAGACAAGTAATTCAGTTCAGTTGGTAATTTCACATATACTCTAGGAGATGAAATACGGAACTCTTAGCAGAAACAAAAAATGATCAGTTTACAATTTTATAATGAGCTTGTGCATATGTTATTATGTCATCTGTAATTAATGGTTGAGGCTATCATCATTCCTTTCACTGATTTACAATTTACAAGCTGTAATGTATCATTCAAGTTGCTATACTGAAATTTCCCACTACATGTACAAACACTAATTAATAATAATAACAATGATAATAATAATAATAATAATAACAATAATAATAATAACAATAATAACAATAATAACAATAATAATAATAATAACAATAATAACAATAATAATAATAATAATAATAATAATAATAATAATAATAATAATAATAAAAAAATAATAATAGCCCTTATTTACCCAGGGCAACCACTTTAGCTATCAGCTAATCTTCCAGCGGGCCCAGCATAACATAATATGCTATTATTACCCTTCTCCATTCTCATATGCCGAGCGCCTGGCTAGAAGGCAGAAGGTCCCATTTTTGTAAGTCTTTGGTATGACTTTGCCGGGGATTGAACCCCCGACCTCCCGTCCATGAGGCGGCCGCTCCATCAATTGAGCCACCATCCCAAGTATATGGAGTAGACCTGATGTATGCCGAAAAATTACCCGGGTTTGACTTCATCAGAAATACACGGTTAGGGGAAGGGTAGCAATAGGGTTTAAAGGAGAATGAAACCCTTAAAGGAGAATCCAACCCTTAAAGGAGAATCCAACCCAGGCATCAGCATGCTCTTAGTGAATAGAGAGATGACCAAGAAGAGTAAACAGTGAAAGTTTGAGCAAAATCGGACAATCTGTTCAAGAGTTATGAATTTTGAAAGTTTCAGTAAATCCCTATCATGATGATCCTTGAGTTGGCAACTTTGCCAGCATCTGTGATGTCATCCTGGACAACTCTCCATTCATTTTGTACACAGAATATAACATTTTCTTTATTTTCAAGAAAAATAAAAATTCTTTTGATTTATTGTTTGAGTATGACGTGGCTATATCAATTCTGCAAGCATTTTGGGAAGAATTATGTTGATTCCTGACTTGAAATTTCATATAAATCAATTTTTTTGGAAAAATTATGTACAAAATGAATGGAGAGTTGTCCACGATGACATCACAGATGCTGGCAAAGTTGCCAACTCAAGGATCCCCTTAACAGAGATTTACTTAAACTTTAAAAATTCAGAACTCTTGAACAGATTGTTTGATTTTGCTCAAACTTTCACTGTTTACTCTCCTTGGTCATCTTTATTCACTATGAGCATGCTGATGCCGGAGTTGGATTCTCCTTTAAGGAGGCAGTATGTTAGTACACCATGTCATGAATGACTTACTTTTCACTCTCCCCAAGCCACTTTGACATGAGATCTGAAGACGAGACAGACAAGAAGGTGGATTTGGCTTCCGTTGCAACAGCTTTAGCTAGGTAAGACTTGCCTGTACCAGGAGGCTACAGAAATAAAAAGCACATATTGCATAATGAATAGATTCCTTTGTTCTATGGCTGAGAGAACATAAAGAAACATATTGTATAAGAAATAAGAAATAGATTTCTATGTGAGAGAGATTTCCATGGTTAGAGAGATCATAAAGGCACATATTTTACAATAAATAGATTTCTATGTGAGAGAGTTTTGTATGGCTAGAGAGATAATAAAGGCACGTATTGTATAATAAATAGATTTCTATGTGAGACAGATTTCTAAAGAGAGATCATAAAGGCATGTATTGTATAATAAATAGATTTCTATGTGAAGTAAACAATAAAAAGGAGTAAATCTAGTTCTCATTTTTTATTTTTTCATGACAACGTCATAAAAATCCAGTCTTTAAATCAACCTTATTTACATGCATGTAGGGACTGTCTGTATGGGGGGGGGGGGGGTAGAGACAAAAATACAGACAGACAGACTGAATGAAAGATATACGGCTTTCAAAACTTGCAAAAATCAGTGTTATAACAAGGATGATTAATCCTCTTCTCAATAACCATCAAATTCGGACCACTGGAAGAATTTGTGAATTGTTCTTGCACATGGAAATTTTCTATTCTTCTGTGGAAATCACTGATGCTGACTGATTTACCCCGAATAGGAGGATTCCTCTCCATGGTTTACGATTGCCTTGAAAGAGATGAGGGAACTTGGTTGGCATGATGACAGCTTCTTTAAGAGCTTCCTTGGCTACTGCCAGACCAGCAACATCTGACCATTTCACATTAGGATTCTCTACAATGGCACCTGGTTCAAAGAATTATAAATAAAGTTGAATTTGGGTCACACAATTATATGATTGTGAAAGAAACTCTCTGCAAGCGAATGGGTAAAGTAGATTAGTTTTGCTTAACTCTTACAGTGCCAAGGGGTTGCGCTTATTCCAAGATTCTACCAAATCATGAACAATGCTAACTTTTCAAATGCCTGTAAATCTTTAGCAGTAACTTCTATACAAATATGTTGCACACAAAAGATGTATAAAATTTATTACCCTTCGAATGAAACCAAGTATTCTTATTAATTCAAAGTCATGCATGAAAATTATTGTGAGACAGCGCTAAGGATCCCTCTTGACCTTTACGTTTTCGTTTCTCATTTGTTTGGTATTGTTTTATGCTAAAGTGAGAATGGATCCTTTCCAAAATCTGCAGTTTTTAAAAACAAATCCTATGGGAGCATACATGTATAGTAACTGATAGATATTTTGAATACTACATTTATCCTCTAAACTTTGACATATTTTCATCAACATATACATCTTTCTAAGTGGTGTAATGGTCGATTAAAATGCAAAGTCTCTTTGTAAAATAAACGTGCCATCTGCACTGTAAGAGTTAAACACGGGTGTCTGGTGTGAGATTTTAGGTTCATCAAGTTGATAAGAAATTCACTCACTTTCCCCCAAAAGCATTTGCACTGCACACAGAAATGAGTATATGGGACCACACACAAAGGTGGCATGAAAGTATAGGTGGAGCACTTCAGTATTTCTCAGTGAACTTGAATATGTGGGAATTTGAAGAGTAATTCTTTTTAGGAAACCTTTTCTTCCTAACTGACATAGAATGAGAAATCTCAAAAATTATTTTTTTACTCCTCAAAATTCAAGTTTGAACTGCTTTTATGTAAAAAAAAAAAAAAAAAAAAAAATCAAAGTAATTCCTTTTCTTAGTCTCACTCTTGCATAATAGGATCTGTATTATTGATTCATTTCACTGTATGGTTGTAGCAAATATAGTTCAACAAAGCAAGAGATAATTGATTACATGCTTTCTCTTTCTTTTTAAAATATTAACCAAATCTTATCATAAAGCATTTTACTCTCTTAAGACCTACAACGAACAATGCACTTGCTTATATGTTGGAGTGCTATGAGCATCACAATGTGATGGACCTGAGCGCTATTTTTTTTTCCAGCTCAATCTTCTTGTCTGTTTTCCTTCTCTTGCATCAATAGTAAATTACTTAATAGAAGAGCCTTGCACAAGATTTTATTTCTGACCAGCAGGCATTAAGTTCATTTTTGGTTATAAATACATAACCTACCTTCTAGCTGCTTTTCCATCTTCTTGAGTTCCACGTTTTCACCTTCATCTTCACTATCGCTATCTTTATTTTTGCTATAATATAGACAAAATGAGATCAAAGTAAGTCATAAGATTCTGCAGTATAGTTTACATAGTCAGGCGGCATAGCGTCAAAACATATGCTCATTGTTCATTTCATGACGACAACACCATATCTGGCACGTGGATAGGTGGATGTGACTTTAAGAAACCAGCTTTTTGGTCATCTAATATACTGCCTGGTTTTCTTCAAAGATATGCATTAATTAAATTAATACATAAAACTGTCATGTCCAAAAAATCCATATCGAAGTATCCTTGGGGGGGGGGGGGGGAGGGGGAGGTTGGTGGGCTATACAAATGACCCATTTAACTTGACCAACTCAAGGAAGGATATCAATATTCATGTAGGTGATATATTAAATTACTAACTTTTAGTTCCCCAAAATCTATCAAAATGCCATGTAGGGGCATTTTGATATTTTATATACATGTAACTTCTGGGTTCACAAAATTACAAATAAATATGACAAACATACATACATGGTGGTACATATACATGTATGTAATGAACTTTACATGTATATGCTGCTAATACCCCCAAATATGTGATATTGCCATGTTAATGTGAGTACTTGAATAATGAGCTATCATTTCTTGGAAAAAAGAAGAAATGACCATTCCCTTGTTCTCATGTATAGAATTATGAATAATCTAACCCCCAAATATCTATGAAATGAATTTGAGTTGATAACCCATTCCTACCCTTCCCGCATTGGAGCTAAAATATAATTACCCAAACCAGGAACAAATTATCTCAAAAGATCATTCAAATATAGAAATGCAAAAGCCTACAATGCACTTCCTCCTCATATCAAGTCATCCCCTAGTATTAATATATTCATATCTAAGATTGAAGAACTGTAGCACACAGTCCCTCTCCCCCTCCCCCCCCCCCCACCCACGCCCCCTTATAGGATTTTCCAGTTTCGTTTTATTTTGTTCCTTTGTTCTTCTCACTTATCTTGTTATGTTGTATGTTTTCTTGTCGATAATCCGATTTATTGATTTGCTCTTATGTTTAATTGTTTTACTTATATTTGTTTTACACCGTTTATGTTATGTCTTTATTTATGTATCTGTTCCGGACCCCACGGAAGACCAGCTTTCCCATGTTGGTTTAGCTGAATGTGGGCAATGCACCGTATATTTTGTTTTTTATGCTTTTTATACGGAAATAAATACTACTACTACTTGTTTATGAAAAGTCCATAAATTTTGTTCATTCATATCATGGGCATCTAAATAGTGCATGTAATGATGTACATGTAAACAATAATAAAACGATATTATGACCATTGGGTCAGACTACAATATAACTATAAAATTCATAATAAACTTAAGCAGTGAAATTCAAATAAATAAATTGGAAAATTTGGAATATGGTAGCAATAAATTAACTAATAACTAAATAAAAAAGTAATGATCCAAGTAATTATTGGAACACTAGCATTAAGTCTAGCAAGATTGTTTGCAAATTATGCAGTTAAAGAAAAATAAACTCTATGACCAATACAAGATATTTGTTTTATGTAACAATATAAATTATGCTCTTGTACATTTCCTTTAATCTTCTTCCTTGTATGGTACTTATTAGATTTGTTAACCATTACCACTTCAAAAGAATTTGACTCCTCTATGTATGTACATGTACATGTACACATATCTTTATAATGCATACTGTTCACTCATATATGTATCCTTTGTAAAGCACAGTAAACAGGCAATGTAATATGAAGGGTAGTATTGGCTCCTGATGTTGTGCAACAATAATACTATACACACATGTATGGCTGAGTTAAAACAACTACATGTACATGTAGTTAATTAACCCATTCGTGACAGGAATTATTTAAAGCCTAATTTGATCAGCTTTTATTCTTCAAATTGGCAACACCAATGTTTTTATTTTATTGCTACATTTTTCTTATAAAACGTCATGTATCTGAAATGAATATAAATTGACAGAAATTATGATGAGAAGTCAAAAAGTTGCCAATTTGCAGGGGAAAACAGTGATTTTAAACTTTCTATCACATTGCCAATTTAAGGATTTTAATGCTTATTTTCCTTTAAAAGATTTTCAGCATCAAACAACGAAACTTGATGCAACCAAAATGGGCACAGTTTGTGTAGAACTTTTTGCTCTTTCTGCTCATGTATTTGGTATGATTTTTAGGGCTTTGCATCAAAAGATATTAGGCCAAACCATAAAATGTGGACCTCTGTCACGAATGGGTTAACACTCCATTATAAAATAGATTGTTTAATATGCCTACCAACTTTTATCAATTTAGGGAGCAGACTAGCTTTTCATGGAATTTAATCACCTACTGACTTTCCAGTAGAAACTACTGCTTTTTGTTAATTTAATGAATACCAATTTTGTAATTACTTGCTATGTTACTTAATGTTTATCACACTTGGAAGGATTCTTTTATTTTTTATTTTATTTATTTATTTATTTTATTTGTTTTTATTTTCCCCAAAGTATGCATAACATATTTTCCAAACTACATGCACATGTATAATAATAATAATAGATGGGATTTGTAATGCGGCCAATTCCACTCTGCAGAGTGCCCAAGGCGCAGTGAAAGAAAGAAAGAAAGAGAGAGAAAAGTACAAATACAATGATAAATTAAGGAACAATTAAGAGTAGGAAGCATTGAATAGACGCGTCTGAAGGTAACGTTTAAATGTGTCAATTGAAGTGCATTCATGGATAACCAGGGGAAGATTATTCCAGAGGACAGGGCCAGCGTGAGCAAAAGCCCGTACCCCCCATGTCTTAACGGATTTGGGAACAACTAGGAAACCAGAGTTGGATGAACGTAGGGACCTGACAGGAGTGTGTTTGTTAATTAGATTGATGTTGTATTGTGGAGCAGAACCATTAATTGCATGGAATACAAGGAGAAGGATTTTGAAGATGATGCGATCGTTGACCTTTAACCAATGTAGAGATTTCAGAATGGGTGTGATATGAACATGTTTTTTGGATAGGGTGACCATGTGTGCTGCAGCGTTTTGGAGCTTTTGGAGTTTAGACAACTGGGTGTTGGGTAAATTGTAAAGCAAGGCATTCCCGAAATCAAGTCGTGAAGAAATCAGTGCATGAACTAATTTTTCAGTGGCAGATTTTGACAAATACATTTATTTCCTGATGAACCCAATGTTGCGGAGCTGATACCTTACAGATCTACAGATGTTGGTTATTTGATTTGACATAGACATTCCACAATCTAAACATGACCCCTAGGTTACGACACGTCTGGAACACATTTATGGTACATCCCGAAAAAGAGACGGATGACAAATTGACCTTACTAAGTTGAGCCCGAGAACCAAAAAGAAGGAACTCAGTTTTGGAGGGATTCAATTTTAATGAATGACGATCCAGCCAGGAGTGAATGTCAGATAGACAATTCTCAAGACGGGTGATTGCATTTTTTGCATCAGCCTGGTTTGGTTTGAAGGAGAGATAGAGTTGGTTGTCGTCGGCATAGATATGATAATTGATATTATGGCGTCGTAAGATATGTCCCAAACTAATCAAGTAAATTGAAAATAAAGTGGGCCCGCCCACAGAACCCTGTGGAACACTGTGAGTAAGAGGCATGCTGGTAGATTTGCAGTCATTAATACAGACAAGCTGTGAGTGACAGGAAAGATAAGACTGAAACCATGCATATGCCTGACCCCTAACACCAAATGAACTGAGTGTATTAGGCAGAACAGTATGATTGACGGTATCGAAAGCGGAAGACAAGTCGAGTAAGACTTATGTATGACTGTATAAAGATTGCCTCATCAATCACCTTTCAAAAAAAAAAAAATAATAATAATGTGCACTAAGAGATGTGGAAAGTATAAATCACTTTCAGTTTCTAAATCTGGCAATTTCTTATTTGGGAAATCAACAGAAAAAAATAGAGACTCTTAGAAAATATGACCTGTGTACATTGTATGTACAGTGTATTCCTAATCAGTTTTCTTGAATTCTTTGGCAAGTGATAATATGAACTTACACATGTACTACGCTTTTTAAGGTTTCAAAGTTGGCAAAGAGATGAAGGAATGGTAATTTTCCTTCTAATAGTTCAGTATTATATCCCAAAGATTTTATGGTTGTAGGCTCGTAAAAGTGCAAAAAATGTGACCAATTTTTATTTCCACGGCAAAATTTTGTCCCGCTCTGGAAGGTTTGAGCACTGGGAGCTGAGGCGGCATTCCATCATCTCTATGTTGGCCCTGAAGTAGGCTCGCCAACAGGTCATGTGCGATGTGAATTTTGCGGCCAACTTTACGTCCCAGTCGCGAAATTCGCATCCGGGGGCATGAATTTGGTGTCATGGGTCACGAATTCCGCATCACGGGTCATGAATTTCGCAAAGTTGGCTGCGAAATTCACGTCGCCTATGACCTGTTGTTGAGCATACTTCAGGGCCACCATACTATCTATCCTTGTCTATTTGACGTATGAATTTACACTGAACAGTTCAAAGGGATTGGGGATAGTTTTTGAATTCTTATAAAAAAAGTCGCAAAGCCTATGACTATGATATTTCATACTGTTTGACCCTCATTAAGTTACGAGGTTTCCCAAAATTTACAAATTGGATCCCCTATCTTTAAAGGTCATTGTCAGTTTTAGAAAGCACTGACCATCTGACAATACCATGCATTCATGAAAATTCCTCTTGTATTTGCTTTGAGGGCCAGGCTGACTACACTGAGGTATGGAAAGAAATGTTGGGCCACGCTTGTTGCACTGCATGCACTGTGATACAAATAAAAAGGCGTGCACCGCATGCATTACCTGTCTAAAAATCCAAATGGCCCAGTACACGTATCTCTTTACTGTAATTTGTGTGTGCTGTGACTGAATGATATTTGTCCATTTGAGGAGCAGTTCAATTTGCTTGCTTGTTACAAGAGGAATGATTACCAATCTACATGTATTTCTACATTTTTTGAGGGGTGTGAGATTTAGCTCAAGATCTACTATTTATAGCCCACCTGGCTTTAACAGGTTTGTGCCGCCATAGAATCACATGCAAGTATGGGGCTGTGACAATATCCTTTTCATAAACATGACCTCATTATGGCTGACTTTGTTATGCCAAGTTTTTCTTGTACATTTATGCACATCAAAACATTTTGTAATACTACTCTTGAATTAAGTATGTTTGCATACAAGACCCAAAACAATAACCCACCTATTACAAGTTTAGTTGACTTAGTTTCATTAATTCCAATGCTATTCATTTGGTATGATCTTAGTTTCATTTATTCCAATGTTATTCATTTGATATAATCGTCTGTTGAGAGCTACATGTAGGAAGGCATTGGTCGTTCATAATTCATATAGATAATGTCCTTTTGTCTGTCAACAGATGATACGGTACTATCATTTTCATCAAGTTGATTCATAATAGATGTAACCCTTAGTTTTCCCCCTTAGTATTATTATTCATATGTTTATACAAATTATTTTTATATGTGTACATGTATATTAAGTTTTATGATTATTATTGCTTTGCATGTTTGTATCTTAATCCAACTTTATGATTTGCATGGGTTGCAATAAATTGCGATATAAAATGAGAAACCCCCCCCCAAAAAAAAAAAAAACTACACCCAAAAACATCTTGTTCTGAGTTATGATACTTACACAAGAGAAGATTAATTACTTAATTAATTACTTTTATAAAACAGGTTCAAGGATGTAACCAATAGCGACTGCGTATGCATGTCATGTGTTCATGCTTTAATTCTATGCAACCTTCCAGCTGTGCATTTCTTGTGCAGCACTGTGCATTTTGGATGCATCACTTTATCTCTAGCGTGCAAAAACTGAGACGCGCGCCATGAAATACATGTTCTTTCTAGAAGTCTATCATGCTTTGATGCGCATCACACTGGCTACGCTTGTGATATCATAATAGAAAGCAAATGTTGCCTCTTTGCCTGTGTGATACGAGGAAATTTGGAGGGGTTTTAACAAATACTCCACTACCATGTCATTCTGCCGACCCGTTTTATAAAACAAATCATGCACAGATTTAAATTTGTGATGTTAGTGGCGATGCAGGCATCTCGGGTATTCACAATATTATGCAAAAGCACATTGTAAATACCCTCGAGTGCGCTGCATCGCCACTAACACACTCACATATGTGCATTATTTGTATAATATCGTATACGACTATACCTATCAAGTTGTTGCATAAACTATTATGGAGCTTTCCACCCATGTAGGAGGGTTGGGGTGGGTGTATCAGTGCATGTGTGGGGGGGGGGGAAGATGAATTCTTACCCTTTTGAACTTCCTTCTTTGACTGGTTTCTTTTGTTTCTTGTTGAGATATTCCTTAAGTTGTTCTGCCCTCTCCAAGTAATCTGTGCATTTGGCTCGTATGCTCTCTTTAGCCCTCTCTCCATTTGCTTCATCTGTCAGAATAATAATAATGATATTAACGCTGGATACATCTCTAGCACTACTATGTGCATGCAAAGTGCTTAAAGCATTCAAATGTTATCCCTTGCTCTACCTAGGTTACAAATTTTGGTGCTCACAGCATTCAAGGAATTCCTAACAAGGTGTCCATTCAACACCTGGGTGGGGAGTGGCAAATTTAAAGATTATGTCTTTTCAAAGGACCTTGGGGCTGTGGCAAAGATGAAATAAGACAAGCCTTGACAAGGACAATAAGCCAAGAAAACTTTAAAAGATTTCTGGATTCACATGAAATTTACAATACATGAGAGTGTGGCTGTAAACAGGTCAAATGGAATAATTCTTTTGACAAAAATTTTTCAAAGTCATATTTACCCCAGAAGATCTCTTTGAAAGTAAAAGACTTCCAAAGGGGACCTAAAGATGAGAATGTTAAAGGAAACCAACACCCTTAAATCAAGTAGTTTTTAAATCAAAGCTGAGATGGAATAAAACACATCGGCGAAAATTTGAAAAAAAAATCGGACACCAAATGAGAAAATTATGGCTATATGAAATTTTCTATTTGACATTTTTTTTGACACAACCATAGCTATAGATGACGTCATTTGTGGACAACTCTCAGTATGTTTTGTACACACATAATTTAACAATTTCATTTTGCTTAAGATTTGCACATTTTCTTCAGCCAAACCCAAGATATATCATGTAGGAGTGTTTTCTCCTCAACATATTTGGGATAAGGACAATGAAAACATGTGGTCTTCAAGAAAAGAAAGAATATGTGAAATTCTGTCTACAAAACATAAGTACTGAGAGTTGTCCACAACTCGTATCACTACATGTAATAGTTACAGGTATGGTAGTGTCAAAAACAGAAAATTTTATATAGGCATAACTTTCTTATTCTGTGTCTGATTTTTGTTCAAATTTTTGCTGATCTGTTTTATTCTGCCCTGGCTTTGATTTAAAAACTACTTGACCTGAGGGTTTTGGTTTCCTTTGAAAATTGGGAGTAATGTGATTTTGACTCTTGTACAAGAGCTTGCTTAGTGCTTGTGAACTTTTTTGGACAAGGTATTTTGCCTAAAGCTGTCCCTTTTGACTCATGATTAAGAGAGTATCTGGCAATGCTGGGTTCTTACATGTAATAAGAAGAGCAGTATATTGTTGTGAGTTGTGACTAGCTGTGGAAATACGACCAAATCATTTTTGTATCATTTAAACTCCTTACATTTAAGAGAGTGAAGAAAGTACTGGACTCCGTGTTCATACAGTTTCTGTGCTTCATCATAGTTCTTCAGCTTGTCTTGTTCTGTAGCTTTGGTCACAAGCTCAATAGCTTTCTGAAAGGAGAACCAAATTAATGAAGAAAGAAATCAGACTTGGCCTTGACAAGAAAAAAAAATTGCAATAAAGCTGCTTCTACATATAAATCGAACTTTTATGAGAGAAGATCTGATTCAAAATTACTGAAGAGAAACTAACAGGCACAAAAAAGAAGAACAGGCAAAATAAAAGTTAAATAACAGGCACAAAAAAGAAGAAGAAGAAGAAAAAAAGTTAACAAGACAAAACCACTACTCAAGTGAGTCTTGCACACATTTTATCTGAAGATGACTGGGAGATTCACAGGAGTACCTCACTCCTGTATACCAGATGATGATGATGATGATTGGCTTGGTACAAAAACATCTTTGCCACTTAAATCACAGTAAAGTGAGTCACACGCTGGCCAAAATGTAAATGTGTGGTCTCCTGTGCTCGCCATATTGTATCAAGTTAGTTGGTCTGAAAATTACCTTGAGTGAAAGAAATTTCACACATTTCAGGACAATTCCAGGTCTACAATTTACGAACACATGGAATGCTATTTTCAAAATTCAATTTTGATAAATTATAATTCAAAGGTGTAGCATATTCTCCTTTTATTAATATCAATCTACAAGATGAAAGAAGCGGGTCCAACTACTAGTCTACATTTAATGTTAAATGATTTTCAATTAAGCAAAACAGCTTTCATACTAGTTCCTAAACTTAGCCCACCTCACACTGCACGATCCACTACGATACAATTTTGGAACAAATGCCATTTTGCATTAATTGTGTCATTTGAAACATGAAAAAATGATCTTATGTGAGGTTAGAAATATGTAAAGGAACAATGAAATCGAAATTCTGTTTACCTGCAGGCCTTCAATTCAGAGTAAAGGCCAAATCAGCATCAAATCATATCCAATCTCAAGAATGCTATGATGTCACTACGATTAGGAATAAATTCGCTTTTATACAGAGAAAGGCCAAGGGGTTCGCAATCGCCATTAGTTTGCACTGCACAAGCGATGTGTAAATTCATGCGACGGTGTGTTGCCAAACCCCAAAACTTGGATAGGCACAAAGGTTTTATCTCTTGAAATTAACTGAAATACAAACAATATTGTTACTATATTGTCACCTGCTCGTTGACCAGGTGAGAATGAAGTGAAAATATTGTTTGTATAATAAGTGAAATCGAGAGATAAAACCTTCATGCCGATCGAAGTTTTGCAAGTCGAAACACATATCATCGCATGAATACACATCGCTTGTGCAGTGCACATGCACACTAGCGATAGCTGTGCGGCACAGACTTCAAGTGGGAATTCAGATGAGTGTGGCTGTATCCTCATGTCGATGCTGTGGATACAACCACACGCATGTGGCCGTAAGGTAAAGACACACGCGTGTGGCTGTATACACTGCCTTTAACGTTATATCTATTTATTATCAAACATGTCAAAAACAATTAGAAAATACAAATTTTCGCGGCTTGCTTAGCGGTTGACCTGACCCAGGTCAGCGAGATTACATACAAAAGTCTAAGGGGTGCTTCTGTCTCTATAAAGGAGGAGTGCCGACCCTACCAGAATGAGAGGCTGACGACGAATGTTAGAGACAGAATTTTTCGGTCTAGGCCTATCAAGATCACTGGATCTGCTCCACTCAGCTCACAAACACAAGAAAATAGATCATGCCATTGATCTACCCCATTTCATCAAGATAATCTCGCAAACTGAGTGGTTCTGTCCTGTATTAGAGATAAACTCTTAGCATGTTTTTGTCATGATCATGATTCCATATAATTTGTCAATACACCCAGCAGCATTCCATTCACTGATTCAGCTGTGACCATGTCCATGTTGACAGTGCCATTGATTCACGATCATCACAGTGTGTGAATCACACGATTGTTTTTCAGAAACAAAGATTATGAATAAAAACAATTTGAAATCATAACTTACATTCATCGCAGAAGTCCCACCAGACATCTTGACTCATTGATGTCTTAGATGCCCTTCCCGAGAGAAATGTGTCTAAAACAGTCGGAAAAAATCAAGCAGATTTCAGTGTGCAGCAGAGATGGATGTTACATGTATCGCAATACATGTAGTACATAGCCGGTCGCAGCTAGCTATAGCATAATCATGTCGCTCCGCATCGGCAGATATACCCCCTAGCTCAGTACAAAAAAACAGCACTTACACGGAGATAGTCTCAAAATAGAAACACGTATGATCTGAACGAAAAAAATGCAGTGCATTTTGTCCCTGTTATAATTAGTTTGATGATCAATTATTTGAAATCAAACCATGAAATACGTAAAAAGTAGTAAAAATACCGGTATTCGGCGTGCTCCTGTCCATTTTACAGGATCTTGATATCACGGGGGGGGGGGGGGGGGGGAACTGGTAGAGTAACGTTTTTTTTTAGAAAAGCTAGAGGGTACCATATGACGTATCATCGCAAAATATCCTACATGTATTCGATGTGACTCTCTTCCGCTTGATACCAATGAGAGCCCAACTACTCCCTAATGACCGACCTAACAAAGTTCTGGGACATGATATCAGTAATGACTTTGCGGCTTGCCTCATTTTTAATCTCTACTGTCAATGTAATCTACTCAGTCGGTTTTCCTTCTTCTTTTCATTTCTTTTCTTTTCTTTTTCTTTTTTCTTTTTCTTTTTTTTTTTTAATTTCAAGGAATGAAAAAAAAAAGAAGAGAATACTACACTGCAGGGCTATGCCATAATGAGCGAAGATCGAAGGGATGTGCATGAGCGGTGGGGGGGGGGGGGGTTACTGGATGGATGCCTTAAAGTTTCGGAGAGGGTAAGGCAGCTGAGTTAACGTGAAGGAGGGTTGTCAGGATAATTGTATCTGTTCTTTTCAAGTTTCCTTTCCTTCTTTTACAGCACGCTCCCTCTCTCGATCTCTTATCGATCCGATCAGTTGGCTGTTCAGACCGTTCAGACAGGGAGAAAGAGAGAGAGGGAGGGGAGAGAGAGAG
>CM057158.1:31305896-31345896 GCA_029962745.1 Echinometra lucunter
TTACCCTTCTCCATTCTCATATGCCGAGTGCCTGGCTGGAAGGCAGAAGGTCCCATTTTTGTAAGTCTTTGGTATGACTTGGCCGGGGATTGAACCCACGACCTCCCGTCCATGAGGCGGCCGCTCCATCAATTCAGCCACCATCCCGAGTATATGGAGTAGACCTGATGTATGCCGAAAAATTACCCGGGTTTTACTTCATCAGAAATACACGGTTAGGGGAAGGGTAGCAATAGGGTTTAAAGGAGAATGAAACCCATAAAGGAGAATCCAACCCAGCCATCAGCATGCTCTTAGTGAATAAAGATGACCAAGAAGAGTAAACAGTGAAAGTTTGAGCAAAATCGAACAATCTGTTCAAGAGTTATGAATTTTGAAAGTTTCAGTAAATCCCTATCATGATGATCCTCGAGTTGGCAACTTTGTCAGCATCTATGATGTCATCGTGGACAACTCTCTCTATTCATTTTGTACACAGTATATAACTTTATTTTCAAAAAAAATAAAAATTCTTTTGATTTATTGTTTGATTCTTTTGATTTATTGTTTGAGTATGACATGGCTATATCAATTCTGCAAACATTTTGGGAAGAATTATGTTGATTCCTGACTTGAAATTTCATATAAATCAATTTTTTTGAAAAATTATGTACAAAATGAATGGAAAGTTGTCCGCGATGACATCACAGATGCTGGCAAAGTTGCCAACTCAAGGATCCCCTTAACAGAGATTTACTTAAACTTTAAAAATTCATAACTCTTGAACAGATTGTTCGATTTTACTCAAACTTTCACTGTTTACTCTTCTTGGTCATCTTTATTCACTATGAGCATGCTGATGCCGGAGTTGGATTCTCCTTTAAGGAGGCAGTATGTTAGTACACCAGGTCATGAATGACTTACTTTTCACTCTCCCCAAGCCACTTTGACATGAGATCTGAAGACGAGACAGACAAGAAGGTGGATTTGGCTTCCGTTGCAACAGCTTTAGCTAGGTAAGACTTGCCTGTACCAGGAGGCTACAGAAATAAAAAGCACATATTGCATAATGAATAGATTCCTTTGGTCTATGGCTGAGAGAACATAAAGAAACATATTGTATAAGAAATAAGAAATAGATTTCTATGTGAGAGATTTCCATGGTTAGAGAGATCATAAAGGCACGTATTGTATAATAAATAGATTTCTATGTGAGAGAGATTTCTATGGCTAGAGAGAACATAAAGGCACGTATTGTATAATAAGCAGATTTCTTTGTGAGAGAGATTAATATGGCTAGAGAGAACATAAAGGCACATATTGTATAATAAATAGATTTCTAGGTGAGACAGATTTCTAAAGAGAGATCATAAAGGCATGTATTGTATAATAAATAGATTTCTATGTGAAGTAAACAATAAAAACTGCAAGGAGTAAATCTAATTCTCATTTTTTCTTTTTTCATGACAATGTCATAAAAATCCAGTCTTTAAATCAACCTTATTTACATGCATGTAGGGACTGTCTGTATGGGGGGGGGGGGGGGGGGGGGGGGGGGGTGAGACAAAAATACAGACAGACAGACTGAATGAAAGATATACGGCTTTCAAAACTTGCAAAAATCAGTGTTATAACAAGGATGATTAATCCTCTTCTGAATAACCATCAAATTCGGACCACTGGCAGAATTCGTGAATTGTTCTTGCACATGGAAATTTTCTCTTCTTCTGTGAAAATCACTGATGCTGACTGATTTACCCCGAATAGGAGGATTCCTCTCCATGGTTTACGATTGCCTTGAAAGAGATGAGGGAACTTGGTTGGCATGATGACGGCTTCTTTAAGAGCTTCCTTGGCTACTGCCAGACCAGCAACATCTGACCATTTCACATTAGGATTCTCTACAATGGCACCTGGTTCAAAGAATTATAAATAAAGTTGAGTTTGGGTCACACAATTATATGATTGTGAAAGAAACTCTCTGCAAGCGAATGGGTAAAGTAGATTAGTTTTGCTTAACTCTTACAGTGCCAAGGGGTTTTGCTTGTTCCAAGATTCTACCAAATCATGAACAATGCTAACTTTTCAAATGCCTGTAAATCTTTAGCAGTAACTTCTATACAAATATGTTGCACACAAAAGATGTATAAAATTTATTACCCTTCAAATGAAACCAAGTACTAGTATTCTTATTAATTCAAAGTCATGCATGAAAATTATTGTGAAACAGCGCTAAGGATCCCTCTTGACCTTTACATTTTCGTTTCTCATTTGTTTGGTATTGTTTTATGCTAAAGTGAGAATGGATCCTTTCCAAAATCTGCAGTTTTTAAAAACAAATCCTATGGGAGCATATACTAACTGATAGATGTTTTGAATACTACATTTATCTTCTAAACTTTGACATATTTTCATCAACATATACATCTTTCTAAGTGGAGTAATTGTCGATTAAAATGCAAAGTCTCTTTGTAACATAAACATGCCATCGGCACTGTAAGAGTTAAACACGGGCATCTGGTGTGAGATTTTGGGTTCATCAAGTTGATAAGAAATTCACTCACTTTCCCCCCCAAAGCATTTGCACTTCACACAGAAATGAGTATATGGGACCAAACATAAAGGTGGCATGAAAGTATAGACCAATTTCACCTCCGGTTTATGTATTTGGCCCTCTATCGGCGATGCCATTGCTGCGGTGGGCAAGCGCGCTTACCGCGATTGGCTCTGTGTACAAAATGAATGTAAGATATGAGATATGCCCCGATATTGTCCCATTTACTTTATTCTAGATCAACAAAATAAAGCATTGATACATGGGTAGATGAGGTAAGACAATGGTCATATCTGACGGATGAAGGTATGATGTATTTTTGTACTTTCGATGGTTTTTCAACTTAGTTTTGTCAGTAAAAGTTCGATTGCAGCATAGAAGCCGTAGTAAACGGGAGCCCTAAATCTTACCCTGTTTACAAAGTCATGTTTTCACTCATTAAATTCTACGCCAAAGTACATAACGATAATGTTTCTTGACTTCAAAGTTCTTTCTGTCGATGTTTTTACCCACTGGCGACGAATTCCTTCACATTGCTTACGGAAACCTGTGTAGGGAGTACGGCTTCTCACACAAACGGGCTTCATTAGTCAAAAGCGAGTGAATTTCGCACTCAGTTAGCTTCCAATTTTTAAACTTTCTCTAATTCTTGTGGCATTTGAGCACCGCACAGCTGCGACCTGAACTTCCCTGATAATTTCTCATTGCAAATATTAAAATAAATCTGCATATACTGGTCAAAATCGAACGAATGTACATAACGCGCTATTGACTTGTGTACTATAAAAGTTGGAGCGCCCACCGCAGTATGTCGAACTCTGTCGAACAGTCTGCTGCCCTCTTGCGTTGTGAAATTGGTCTATAGGTGGAGCACTTCAGTATTTCTCAGTGAACTTGAATATGTGGGAATTTGAAGAGTAATTCTTTTTAGGAAACCTTTTCTTCCTAACTGATATACAAAGAATGAGAAATCTCAAAAATTATTTTTTTAATCCTCAAAATTCAAGCTTGAACTGCTTTTATGTAAAAAAAAAAAAAAATCAAAGTAATTCATTTTCTTTGTCTCACTCTTGCATAATAGGATCTGTATTATTGATTCATTTCACTGTATGGTTGTAGCAAATATAGTTCAACAAAGCAAGAGATAATTGATTACACGCTTTCTCTTTCTTTTTAAAATATTGACCAAATCTTATCATAAAGCATTTTACTCTCTTAAGACCTACAGCGAACAATTCACTTGCTTATGTTGGAGTGCTATGAGCATCACAACATGATGGACCTGAGGGCTATTTTTTTTCAGCTCAATCTTCTTGTCTGTTTTCCTTCTCTTGCATCAATAGTAAATTACTTGATAGAAGAGCCTTGCACAAGATTTTCTTTCTGACCAGCAAGCATTAAGTTCATTTTTGGTTATAAATACATAACCTACCTTCTAGCTGCTTTTCCATCTTCTTGAGTTCCACGTTTTCACCTTCATCTTCACTATCGCTATCTTTATTTTTGCTATAAACAAAATGAGATCAAAGTAAAAGTCATAAGATTGTGCAGTATAGTTTACATAGTCAGGCGGCATAGCGTCAAAACATATGCTCATTGTTCATTGCATGATGACAACACCATATCTGGCACGTGGATAGGTGGATGTGACTTAAGAAACTGGCTTTTTGGTCATCTAATATACTGCCTGGTTGGGCAAAGTTTTCTTTAAATATATGCATCAATTAAATTAATACATAAAACTGTCATGTCCAAAAAATCTAAACTGAAGTATCCTTGGGGGGGGGGGAGGGGTGGTGGGCTATACAAATGACCCATTTAACTTGACCAACTCAAGGAAGGACATCAGTATTCATGTAGGTGATATATTAAATTACTAACTTTTAGTTCCCCAAAATCTATCAAAATGCCATGTAGGGGCATTTTTATATTTTATATACATGTAACTTCTGGGTTCACAAAATTACAAATAAATATGACAAACATACATACATGGTGGTACATATACATGTATGTAATGAACTTTACATGTTTATGCTGCTAATACCCCCAAATATGTGATATTGCTATGTTAACCCATTCATGACAGAGGGTCCACATTATGTGGTTTAGTCTAATAACTTTTGAAGCAAAGCCCTAAAAATCATACCAAATACATGAGCAGAAAGAGCAAAAAATTCTACACTTACTGTGCCCATTTTTGTTGCATCAATATTTGTTGTTTGATGCTGAAATTTTTTTAATGGAAAATAAGCATTAAAATCCTTAAACTGGCAATGCGATGAAAATGTTAAAATTACTGTTTTTCCCTGCAAATTGGCAACTTTATGACTTCTCATCATACATTCTGTCAATTTATATTTATTTCAGATACATGATGTTTTATAAGAAAAATGTAGCAATAAAAGAAAAATGTTAGTGTTGCCAATTTGAAGAATAAAAGCTGATCAAATTAGGCTTTAAATAATTCCTGTCACGAATGGGTTAATGTGAGTACTTGAATAATGAGCTATCAATTGTTTATAAAAAGTCCATAAATTTTGTTCATTCATATCATGGGCATCTAAATAGTGCATGTAATGATGTACACGTAAACAATAATAAAACGATATGACCATTGGGTCAGACTACAGTATAACTATAAAATTCATAATAAACTTAAGCAGTGAAATTCAAATAAATAAATTGGAAAATTTGGAATAGCAATAAATTAACAAATAACTAAATAAAAAAGTAATGATCCAAGTAATTATTGGAACACAATCATTAAGTCTAGCAAGATTGTTTGCAAAATATGCAGTTAAAGAAAAATAAACTCTATGACCAATACAAGATATTTGTTTTATGCAACAATATAAATTATGCTCTTGTACATTTCCTTTAATCTTCTTCCTTGTATGGTACTTATTAGATTTGTTAACCATTACCACTTCAAAAGAATTTGACTCCTCTATGTATGTACATGTACATATATCATCATAATGCATACTGTTCACTCATACATGTATTCTTTGTAAAGCACAGTAAACAGGCAATGTAATATGAAGGGTAGTATTGGCTCATGATGTTGTGCAACAATAATACTGTACACACATGTATGGCTGAGTTAAAACAACTACATGTACATGTAGTTAATTAACCCATTCGTGACAGGAATCATTTAAAGCCTAATTTGATCAGCTTTTATTCTTCAAATTGGCAACACCAACATTTTTATTTTATTGCTACATTTTTCTTATAAAACGTCATGTATCTGAAATGAATATAAATTGACAGTAATTATGATGAGAAGTCAAAAAGTTGCCAATTTGCAGGGAAAACAGTGATTTTAAACTATCACATTGCCAATTTAAGGATTTTAATGCTTATTTTCCTTTAAAAGATTTTCAGCATCAAACAACGAAAATTGATGGAACCAAAATGGGCACAGTTTGTGTAGAACTTTTTACTCTTTCTGCAATAGGGCTTTGCATCAAAAGATATTAGGCCAAACCACAAAATGTGGACCTCTGTTACGAATGGGTTAACACTGCATTATAAAATAGATTGTTTAATATGCCTACCAACTTTATCAATTTAGGCAGCAGACTAGCTTTTCATGGAATTTAATCACCTACTGACTTTCCAGTAGAAACTACTGCTTTTTGTTAATTTAATAAATACCAATTTTGTAATTACTTGCTATGTTACTTAATGTTTATCCCACTTGGAAGGAATCTTTTATTTTTTATTTTATTTTATTTTTTTTATTTTTTTTTATTTTCCCAAAAGTATGCATAACATATTTTCCAAACTACATGCACATGTATAATAATAATAATAGATGGGATTTGTAATGCGGCCAATTCCACTCTGCAGAGTGCCCAAGACGCAGTGAAAGAAAGAAAGAGAGAGAAAAGTACAAATATAATGATAAATTAAGGAACAATTAAGAGTAGGAAGCATTGAATAGACGCGTCTTAAGGTAACGTTTAAATGTGTCAATTGAAGTGCATTCACGGATAACCAGGGGAAGATCATTAAAGAGAACAGGGCCAGCGTGAGCAAAAGCCCGTGGCCCCCATGTCTTAACGGATTTGGGAACAACTAGGGAACCAGAGTTGAATGAACGTAGGGACCTGACAGGAGTGTATTTGTTAATCAGATTGATGTTGTATTGTGCAGCAGAACCGTTAATTGCATGGAATACAAGGAGAAGGATTTTGAAGATGATGCGATCGTTGACCTTTAACCAATGTAGAGATTTCAGAATGGGTATGATATGAACATATTTTTTTGGATAGGGTGACCATGCGTGCTGCAGCGTTTTGGAGCTTTTGGAGTTTAGACAACTGGGTGTTGGGTAAATTGTAAAGCAAGGCATTCCCGAAATCAAGTCGTGATGAAATCAGTGGCAGATTTTGACAAATACATTTATTTCCTGATGAATCTAATGTTGCGGAGCTGATACCTTACAGATCTACAGATGTTGGTTATTTGGTTTGACATAGACATTCCACAATCTAACATGACCCCTACATGTAGGTTACGACACGTTTGGGACACATTTATGGTACATCCTGAAAAAGAGACGGATGACAACTTGACCTTACTAAGTTGAGCCCGAGAACCAAAAAGAAGAAACTCAGTTTTGGAGGGATTCAATTTTAATGAATGACGATCCAGCCAGGAGTGAATGTCAGATAGACAATTCTCAAGACGGGTGATTGCAATTTTTGCATCAGTCTGGTTTGGTTTGAAGGAGAGATAGCGTTGGATGTCTTCGGCATAGATATGATAATTGATATTATGGCGTCGTAAGATATGTCCCAAACTAATCAAGTAAATTGAAAATAAAGTGGGCCCGCCCACAGACCCCTGCGGAACACCGTGGGTAAGAGGCATGCTGGTAGATTTGCAGTCATTAATACAGACGAGCTGTGAGTGACAGGAAAGATAAGACTGAAACCATGCATATGCCTGACCCCTAACACCAAATGAACTGAGTGAATAAGCAGAACAGTATGATTGATGGTATCAAAAGCGGAAGACAAGTCGAGTAAGACTTATGTATGACTTTATAAAGATTGCCTCATCAATCACCTTTCCAAAAAAAAAAAAATAATAATAATGTGCACTAAGAGATGTGGAAAGTATAAATCACTTTCAGTTTCTAAATCTGGCAATTTCTTATTTGGGAAATCAACAGAAAAAAATAGAGACTCTTAGAAAATATGACCTGTGTACATTGTATGTACAGTGTATTCCTAATCAGTTTTCTTGAATTCTTTGGCAAGTGATAATATGAACTTACATATGTACTACACTTTTTAAGGTTTCAAAGTTGGAAAAGAGATGAAGGAATGGTAATTTTCCTTCTAATAGTTCAGTGTTATATCCCAAAGATTTTATGGTTGAAGGCTCGTAAAAGTGCAAAAAATGTGACCAATTTTTATTTCCGCAGCAAAATTTTGTCCCGCTCTGGAAGGTTTGAGCACTGGGAGCTGAGGCGGCATTCCATCATCTCTATTTTGGCTCTGAAGTAGGCTCACCAACAGGTCATGTGCGATGTGAAGTTTGCGGCCAACTTTACGTCCCAGTCGCGAAATTCGCATCCGGGGGCATGAATTCGGCGTCATGGGTCACAAATTCTGCATCACGGGTCATGAATTTCGCAAAGTTGGCTGCGAAATTCACGTCGCCTATGACCTGTTGTCGAGCATCCTTCAGAGCCACCAGTGACCATACTATCTATCCTTGTCTATTTGACGTATGAATTTACACTGAACAGTTCAAAGGGATTGGGGACAGTTTTTCAATTCTTATAAAAAAAGTCGCAAAGCCTATGACTATGATATTTCATACTGTTTGACCCTCATTAAGTTACGAGGTTTCCAAAAATTTACAAATTGGATCCCCTATCTTTAAAGGTCATTGTCAGTTTTAGAAAGCACTGACCATCTGACAATACCATGCATTCATGAAAATTCCTCTTGTATTTGATTCGAGGGCCAGGCTGACTACACTGAGGTATAGAAAGAAATGTTGGGCCACGCTTGTTGCACTGCATGCACTGTGATACAAATAAAAAGGTGTGCACCGCATGCATTACCTGTCTAAAAATCCAAATGACCCAGTACACGTATCTCTTTACTGTAATTTGTGTGTGCTGTGACTGAATGATATTTGTCCATTTGAGGAGCAGTGCAATTTGCTTGCTTGTTACAAGAGGAATGATTACCAATCTACAGTATTTCTACATTTTTTGAGGGGTGTGAGATTTAGCTCAAGATCTACTATTTATAGCCCACCTGGCTTTAACAGGTTTGTGCCGCCATAGAATCACATGCAAGTATGGGGCTGTGACAATATCCTTTTCATAAACATGACCTCATTATGGCTGACTTTGTTATGCCAAGTTTTTCTTGTACATTTATGCACATCAAAACATTTTGTAATACTACTCTTGAATTAAGTATGTTTGCATACAAGACCCAAAACAATAACCCACCTATTACAAGTTTAGTTGACTTAGTTTCATTAATTCCAATGTTATTCATTTGATATGATCGTCTGTTGAGAGCTACATGTAGGAGGGCATTGGTCGTTCATAATGCATATAGATAATGTCCTTTTGTCTGTCAACAGACGATACGGTACTATCATTTTCATCAAGTTGATTCATAATAGTTGTAACCCTTAGTTTTCCCCCTAGTATTATTATTCATATGTTTATACAAATTATTTTTATATGTGTACATGTATATTAAGTTTTATGATTATTATTGCTTTGCATGTTTGTATTTTAATCCAACCTTATGATTTGCATGGGTTGCAATAAATTACGATATAAAATGAGAACTCCCCCCCCCCCAAAAAAAAAAAAAACTACACCCAAAAACATCTTGTTTTGCGTTATGATACTTACACAAGAGAAGATTAATTACTTAATTAATTACTTATATAAAACAGGTTCAAGGATGTAGCCAATAGCGACTGCGTATGCATGTCATGTGTTCATGCTTTAATTCTATGCAACCTTCCAGCTGTGCATTTCTTGTGCAGCACTGTGCATTTTGGATGCATCACTTTAGCTCTAGCGCGTAAAAACTGAGACGCGCGCCATGAAATACACGTTCTTTCTAGAAGTCTATCACAAGGATTTTGATGCGCTTTGATGCGCATCACACTGGCTACGCTTGTGATGTCATAATAGAAAGCAAATGTTGCCTCTTTGCCTGTGTGATACGAGGAAATTTGGAGGGGTTTTGACAAATACTCCACTACCATGTCATTCTGCCGACCCGTTTTATAAAACAAATCATGCACAGATTTAAATTTGCGATGTTAGTGGCGATGCAGGCATCTCGGGTATTCACAATATTATGCAAAAGCACTCGGCGCAAGCGCCTCGTGCTTGTTGCACATTGTAAATACCCTTGAGTGCGCTGCATCGCCACTAACACACTCACATATGTGCATTATTTGTATAATATAGTATACCACTATACCTATCAAGTTGTTGCATAAACTATTATGGAGCTTTCCACTCATGTAGGAGGGTTGGGGTGGGTGTGTCAGTGCATGTGTGGGGGGGGGGGGTGGGAGGGAAGATGAATTCTTACCCTTTTGAACTTCCTTCTTTGACTGGTTTCTTTTGTTTCTTGTTGAGATATTCCTTAAGTTGTTCTGCCCTCTCCAAGTAATCTGTGCATTTGGCTCGTATGCTCTCTTTAGCCCTCTCTCCATTTGCTTCATCTGTCAGAATAATAATAATGATATTAACGCTGGATACATCTCTAGCACTACTATGTGCATGCAAAGTGCTTAAAGCATTCGAATGTTATCCCTTGCTCTAGCTAGGTTACAAATTTTGGTGCTCACAGCATTCAAGGAATTCCAAACAAGGTTTCCATTCAACACCTGGGTGGGGAGTGGCAATTTAAAGATTATGTCTTTTCAAAGGACCTTGGGGCTGTAGCAAAGATGAAATAAGACAAGCCTTGACAAGGACAATAAGCAAAGAAAACTTTAAAAGATTTCTGGATTCACATGAAATTTACAATACATGAGAGTGTGGCTGTAAACAGGTCAAATGGAATAATTCTTTTGACAAAAATTTTTCGAAGTCATATTTACCCCAGAAGATCTCTTTGAAAGTAAAAGACTTCCAAAGGGGACCTAAAGATGAGAATGTTAAAGGAAACCAACACCCTTAAATCAAGTAGTTTTTAAATCAAAGCTGTGATGGAATAAAACACATTGGCGAAAATTTGAAGAAAAAAATCGGACACCAAATGAGAAAATTATGGCTATATGAAATTTTCTATTTGACATTTTTTTTTTACACTACCATAGCTATTGATGACACCATTTGTTGACAACTCTCAGTATGTTTTGTACACACATAATTTAATAATTTCATTTTTCTTAAGATTTGCACATTTTCTTTAGCCAAACCCAAGATATATCATGTAGGAGTGTTTTCTCCACAACATATTTGGGATAAGGACAATGAAAACATGTGGTCTTCAAGAAAAGAAAGAATATGTGAAATTCTGTATACAAAACATAAGTACTGAGAGTTGTCCACAACTCGTATCACTAATAGTTACAGGTATGGTAGTGTCAAAAACAGAAAATTTCATACAGGCATAACTTTCTTATTCCATGTCTGATTTTTGTTCAAATTTTTGCTGATCTGTTTTATTCTGCCCTGGCTTTGATTTAAAAACTACTTGACCTGAGGGTTTTGGTTTCCTTTGAAAATTGGGAGTAATGTGATTTTGACTCTTGTACAAGAGCTTGCTTAGTGTTTGTGAACTTTCTTGGACAAGGTATTTTGCCTAAAGCTGTCCCTTTTGACTCATGATTAAGAGAGTATCTGGCAATGCTGGGTTCTTACATGTAATAAGAAGAGCAGTATATTGATGTGACTATCTGTGGAAATACAACCAAATTATTTTTGTATCATTTAAACTCCTTACATTTAAGAGAGTGAAGAAAGTACTGGACTCCGTGTTCATACAGTTTCTGTGCTTCATCATAGTTCTTCAGCTTGTCTTGTTCTGTAGCTTTGGTCACAAGCTCAATAGCTTTCTGAAAGGAGAACCAAATTAATGAAGAAAGAAATCAGACTTGGCCTTGACAAGAAAAAAAAATTGCAATAAAGCTGCTTCTACATATAAATCGAACTTTTATGAGAGAAGATCTGATTCAAAATTACTGAAGAGAAACTAACAGGCACAAAAAAGAAGAACAGGCAAAATAAAAGTTAAATAACAGGCACAAAAAAGAAGAAGAAGAAAAAAAAGTTAACAAGACAAAACCACTACTCAAGTGAGTCTTGCACACATTTTATCTGAAGATGACTGGGAGATTCACAGGAGTACCTCACTCCTGTATACCAGATGATGATGATGATGATGGGCTTGGTACAAAAACATCTTTGCCACTTAAATCACAATGAAGTGAGTCACACGCTGGCCAAAATGTAAATGTGTGGTCTCCTGTGCTCGCCATATTGTATCAAGTTAGTTGGTCTCAAAATTACATGTACCTTGAGTGAAAGAAATTTCACACATTTCAGGACAATTCCAGGTCTACAATTTACAAACACAGGGAAGGCTATTTTCAAAATTTAATTTTGATAAATTATAATTCAAAGGTGTAGCATATTCTCCTTTTATTAATATCAATCTACAAGATGAAAGAAGCTGGTCCAACTACTAGTCTTCATTTAATGTTAAATGATTTTCAATTAAGCAAAACAGCTTTCATACTAGTTCCTAAACTTAAGCCCACCTCACACTGCACGATCCGCTACGATACAATTTTGGAACAAATGGCATTTTGCATTAATTGTGTCATTTGAAACATGAAAAATTATCTTATGTGAGGTTAGAAATATGTAAAGGAACAATGAAATCGAAATTCTGTTTACCTGCAAGCCTTCAATTCAGAGTAAAGGCCAAATCAGCATCAAATCATATCCAATCTCAAGAATGCTATGACGTCACTACGATTAGGAATAAATTTGCTTTTATACAGAGAAAGGCCAAGGGGTTCGCAATCGCCATTAGTTTGCACTGCACAAGCGATGTGTAAATTCATGCGACGGTGTGTTGCCAAACCCCAAAACTTGGATAGGCACGAAGGTTTTATCTCTTGAAATTAACTGAAATACAAACAATATTGTTACTATATTGTCACCTGCTCGCTGACCAGGTGAGAATGAAGTGAAAATATTGTTTGTATAATAAGTGAAATCGAGAGATAAAACCTTCATGCCGATCGAAGTTTTGCAAGTCGCAACACATATCATCGCATGAATACACATCGTTTGTGCAGTGCACATGCACACTAGCGTTAGCTGTCTAAGCTGTGCGGCACAGACTTCAAGTGGGAATTCAGACCAGTATGGCTGTATCCTCATGTCGATGCTGTGGATACAACCACACGCATGTGGCCGTAAGGTAAAGACACACGCGTGTGGCTGTATACACTGCCTTTATATCTATTTATTATCAAACATGTCAAAAACAATTAGATCTAGAAAATACGAATTTTCGCAGCTTGCTTAGCGGTTGACCTGACCCAGGTCAGCCAGATTACATACAAAAGTCTAAGGGGTGCTTCTGTCTCTATAAAGGAGGAGTGTCGACCCTACCAGAATAAGAGCCTAACGACGAACGTTACTTAGAGACAGAATTTTTTCGGTCTATCTAGTATCAAGATCACTGGCAAGTGGCATGACTGGATCTGCTCCACTCAGCTCACAAACACAAGAAAATAGATCATGCCATTGTCATTGATCTACCCCATTTCATCAAGATAATCTCGCAAACTGAGTGGTTCTGTCCTGTATTAGAGATAAACTCGACCATGTTTTTGTCATGATCATGATTCCATATAATTTGTCAATACACCCAGTAGTATTCCATTCACTGATTCAGCTGTGACCATGTCCATGTTGACAGTGTCATTGATTCACGATCATCACACGATTGTTTTTCAGAAACAAAGATTATGAATAAAAACAATTTGAAATCATAACTTACATTCATCGCAGAAGTCCCACCAGACATCTTGACTCATTGATGTCTTAGATGCCCTTCCCGAGAGAAATGTGTCTAAAACAGTCGGAAAAAATCAAGCAGATTTCAGTGTGCAGGAGATAGATGTTACATGTATTCCAATACATGTAGTACCGTATACATAGCCGGTCGCAGCTAGCTATAGCGCTAGCATAATCATGTCGCTCTCCGCATCGGCAGATATACCCCTAGCTCAGTACAAAAAAACAGCACTTACACGAGATAGTCTCAAAATAGAAACACGTATGATCTGAACGAAAAAAATGCAGTGCATTTTGTCCCTCTTATAATTAGTTTGATGATCAGTTATTTGAAATAAAACCATGAAATACGTAAAAAGTAGTAAAAAATACCGGTATTCGGCGTGCTCCTGTCCATTTTACAGGATCTTGATATCACGGGGGGGGGGGGGGGGGGGGACTGGGAGAGTAACGTTTTTTTTAGAAAAGCTAGAGGGTACCATATGACGTATCATCGCAAAATATCCTACATGTATTCGATGTGACTCTCTTCCGCATGATACCAATGAGAGAGCCCAACTACTCCCTGATGATGACCGACCTAACAAAGTTCTGGGACATGATATCAGTAATGACTTTGCGGCTTGCCTCATTTTTAATCTCTACTGTCAATGTAATCTACTCAGTCGGTTTTCCTTCTTCTTTTCATTTCTTTTATTTTCTTTTTCTTTTTTCTTTTTCTTTTTTTTTTTTTTTTAATTTCAAGGAATGAAAAAAAAAGAAGAGAATACTACACTGCAGGGCTATGCCATAATGAGCGAAGATCGAAGGGATGTGCATGAGCGGTGGGGGGGGGGGGGGGGGGGTTACTGGATGGATGCCTTAAAGTTTCGGAGAGGGTAAGGTAGCTGAGTTAACGTGAAGGAGGGTTGTCAGGATAATTGTATCTGTTCTTTTCAAGTTTCCTTTCCTTCTTTTACAGCACGCTCCCTCTCTCGATCTCTTTATCGATCCGATCAGTTGGCTGTTCAGACCGTTCAGACAGGGAGAAAGAGAGAGAGAGGGAGAGAGAGAGAGATAGAGAGAGAGAGAAAGAGAGAGAGAGAGAGAGGGAGAGAGAGGAGAGAGAGAGAGAGAGAGAGAGAGAGAGAGAGAGAGAGAGAGAGAGAGGAGGGGGAGACAGATGGGAGCCGGAGGCACATGACCCCTCTTTTTGTTTTGTTTTGTTTGTTTGTTTTGTTGTTTACTTAAAAGTTGTGTTACTCGAATATATTTTGTCATATTCTCGTAGATATCTATCATATTCTGTTATATTTTGTTATATTCTGTTATGTTTTTGTGAAAATCCTGCTATACTTTGCTATTTATGTTATACTTTTTTCTTTTTCCGTTATATCTTGTAAAAAAAATTCTTGAATTTTGTAAGAGAGAATAATCCAATATGTATGGATTCAAAATCAATAAAATTTGAAACTTGAAAACTTGAAACTTGAAACTTAAATTTTTGTAGCTATGCCACTGGAGAGTGGGCCTCATGACCCATGACTCCAAGGCTATATCCGCCCCTGAATATGCCTGATTTTTTTTCTTCTCAAGCTTTAGAGGAGTCACATCCAAACCTCCCCAAGCTTTATCTTAATTCACTTCGATGTTTGCATCCTAAAACCTTTACTTCTAACAACAACCATATGACTTGTTTATTTCAGACGTCGCTCCATTGTATCATGGATCCTACTAGTCTTTGGTTCTACCGTAGTCATGGTAGTAGGATCCATGATACGATCGTGTCTGGCATCATGGATCTTACTAGAAAGTAGCATGAATGATTCCTCTCCGCCATAGGCGGATCCCCATGAATGATGTTGGGAGGGGAGGCATTATTATGAAACGTTTCTCACGATTTGGAATCTTTAACCAAGCAGAGAGAATTTTGGAGCCGAAAATGCAAGAAAAGGATGCCATTGTATTTTTTTCTTGTATTTTCTTTTGTTTTGTTTAATCTTTTATCATATTTGTTTGTTTTTGTTTTTGTTTTTGTTTTTTTGCTTGCTTGTCAAGGTATACTGGAGTAAAGGATGAAAAGAAGCCGATGACCCCCTTTTTCTTGCTTGCATACATGTAACAGAAATTGGATGCGCCCCCTTCCTTCCTTTCCGCCCTTGCTTACCCTCGTGGATAGAAATCTTCTTTCAAGATGAGAGGGATACATTAGAAAATTCTGACCGGTGTCTCCTTTTATCCCCCCCCCCATCACTGATCAGCAAGCCCCCCCCCCAAAAAAAGGGGGTCCTCGGCCCACCACCACCACCACCACCACCACTACTACTACTACAACTGCTATACAATCTTTGACGAAATAAAGCCCCAAGCAATTGTTGCCAAAGCATTATTATGTTTGATCGCCGCCACAACATAATATAGTGAAGTATTATAGTCCTGATTACTAAACATGGGAAGAAAAAACTCCTGAAATCCGTTTTTATAAATCATTGTAATCAGCAACTTAACATTGTATTTTTCCTTTGATCTTTTCTCTCTCTCTCTCTCTCTCTCTCTTGATCACTGATTTCAGGTTATTTCTCTATAACTTAAATTCTCTTTCATACATAAAAATGAAAGCGTAACATTTTCAACACTATTACCTTATACGAAATTGACACGTAATGTTAATGACGTGTTATTTATCTTTTTAATTAATGAACATAAAAAGAACACATTCCATGATACATGACTTTTCACATTAGTTTGAAAACAATTCACAGTATTAAACATACTTTCTTAATTATGTTATTTGATGAGCAAACATAAAGGAACACAGTATTGTTTTATTTTCAGAATTAAAAGAAAAACAAATGTTTTTGAATTTAGATTTTTCCACCGTTCTATAAACACAAAACAGTTTTTAGTCGTTTTGAGTCAATTTCGACCCTTTCCATCTTTGGCTATCAAAATAACTACAGCATGTTTTTGTGACGCTGATAGCTCCTCTGATACATGCCGCATTGCATTGAAGGTTGGTTGGTTGGCTTTGGGGTTTAGAGGCGCTTATCATGACTAAATTAGAATATTGGCGCCTTGCAGTACATCTTTTATGTATGTCCAAAATCCTTAAAATGTATTGTAAAATTCAACTATTCCCTGGTGATTCATTGTGTCTTATTTTATTGTTAAGAAAAATCGAATCGAAATAGATATCATATTCATCCACATAAATCTCACAATTTCCTACATTGACACCAGTGACGATTACGATAATAATAATAATAATAATAATACATAGGATTTATATAGCGTCTTTTCCATTTTGATTAAATGCTCAAGGCGCTTTAAAAAAAAAAAAAAAAAATGTCTGTCTTCAAACCTAGTACCTGCTTAGTTTGAACAAATGGGATTTCAGGTTGCCCTTGAAGGAAGTTAAGGAGTTTGCATTCCTCAGCTCCTGTGGGAGTGAATTCCACAGGGCTGGTCCGGCATGAGCAAATGCTCGATCCCCCCAGGATTTCTTTGATAGTGGGATATGTAAAAGGCCAGATTGGGATGAACGAAGAGTACGTGTAAGTGCGGGTTGGTAATGCTGCACAAGAGAATTATTGTAATCGGGTGCTGTTCCATTAATGATATGAAAGACCAAAAGAAGAATTTTAAAGATTATACGTTCCTTTATGGGCAACCAATGGAGATTTTTTAGGACAGGAGTAATGTGACTGTGTTTATTAGACAAAGAAACTATACGAGCTGCTGCATTCTGTAACTTTTGTAATTTAGTGATTTGTGAGTTTGGTAAATTATAGAGTAAGCCGTTACCGAAATCAAGAATGCATTATTACCAATCATGACAATAGAAGGCTTGATTATGTGATTATATAATTACTGTGCGATGATTAAAAAAAGCCCTATAACAATAGTGAAAAAAGATGGCAACAATACACTGCAAAATCTAAACAAAAACGTGACTTTTCGTATATACAAATTTACAAAGTAAAGGAATGGTGTATGTCATTCAAATGCTATAGGAGTTCATGTGAACAGAATTGATGAAAATGTGAAACATAAATAAACCGGAACTGGAACCGAAATCTTTCCATTCCTTCTCCATTTTCGTGATTGATCAAGGTTATTTTAAGTGTAAAGATGTACCAACATGGGCTACCCGTGCAAATAATAATAAAAATAATATGCATCATTTATATAGCGCTTATTACAAATGTTTCTAAGCGCTGCATATCATTACCCCGGCTTTAGCACGGCTACTCTGATCAGGCGCTCGAGCATTCAAGGAATTTCTTCCTACCGGGTACCCATTTACTACACCTGGGTGGAGAGTGACAAATGTAAATAAAAGTCTTGCCAAAGGACGCGAGTGCTGCGATGGGATTTGAACCCCGGACCCTGTGGTTCAAAGTCCGGAGAATTATCCACTGATCCACAACACCTCTACACCTCTACAAATATAGGCAAAACAGGAATTGGTATTGATGCAGTTTTTATTGACCATTCTTTTTTTCTTTCTTTGTTTTCATTTCATTAATAAACCAACATAATATATACAATATACATATACATACGAAATGCACACGGGGGTGGCGGCATATTTCGGCCAACATCGGCAAAAATACAGTGGAACCTCGTTATAAAAAACACTGTTATAATAAGTCTCGTTATAAAAAAGGTCATTTTGCCGGTCCCACTTCTTTAGCCCTGATATAACAAGGCTACGATATAAAGAGGTAATTTCCTTGGTCCGGAGAAGTATTTTATAACGAGGTTTTCATGCTCTGCTATTCTTCTATGCATGGGGTCCTATAGTAACGTGGTACAATGGCATAATTTTGATGGCTTCACATGCAGACAGAGAATGACTGAGACCTTATACATGCCGTAGATGAACAGAGATCATGCACAACCCTTGGATCTATGGCCGCCCTCACACGAGGCGACATTTGCCTGACGCAAGATTGCATCAAGAATTGGTGCGCTGTAATGGATGCTAAAATAAAAAGTGGCAATATTTTTCTGAATTTCCTGCTGTACGGTCAACTCTCTTTTTTTTTTTGTCGTCATAGGTCTGATCCCCGTTTCATAAAACTTGTTATCAGTAACAAATGCCACATTTCTATGACAAATTTGCTCTCTGCCAATCAGATGCAAGGATTCGGTAGCTTATAACTCCTTGGTAATTGCAAATTGTCATTGATAACAAGTTTTACAAAACAGAGCCAAGAGCAGGTAATGATGCAATCAAATTGACGCTTCGTGCAAAAAGGTCATCATTTAAATTCCCAGCATAACATAAAAATAGCGAAGGCTCATTCTATCTTCGTTTCTTCAGGTATGACGAAAAATAACTTCTGAAGAGGCCTGTTGATTGAACCTGCAACAGATTGAAAGAAATGGCGGGGGGGGGGGGGGGGGGGGGGGGGGGGTGGGGGTGGGGGGGGGGGGTTAATAAATCAAATATCACAATTTTTAGATCAACAAATGGACATGGAGAAGGAGTGCAGAATGAAAGAGAGAGAAAGAGAAAGAGGGTGAATAAGCTATAGGGAAAGAGGCAAAGAGGAATAGAGATTATAAAGGAGCAAGCACAAATTTTTAACAATACCATTTAAAAAGAGAAGAATATACCAGCTTTATACGTAAAGGTGCAAGTCGACTAGTCAAGGCCCTAATATGAGGTGGCAGTTGTCCGATCTAAGAAATTCCTATAGGGAGGGGTCCGAAACACTATACCTCTTTCTAAACAATAACACTAAATATCTATTTTTCAATAGGATACTACTTTTTTTAAAAGATAAATTAGAACAGGATAAAGTAAAGCTAAAGTCTGACTGACCTACGATTTTTCTGAACCACGGAGGTTTATTCCATCTCACGAAGACGAAGTAAAGTGGTACCCCAACCAATGTTAGTAGCAAACCCAGACCGCTACTCACAGGGCTAGTGTAGAGAGTGAGACCCATCAGGAATAGAATAGCTAAAGCAAATAAAACAGCCACGATCACCGGTACCTGGAGTATATAGGATAGAACACATTATCAATAAAACATAATAATTTCAGAGATTCCTGACAGAAAACTGCAACAGCCTACTAAGACAACCAGTTGAACTTCAAATGTAGTATATTCCATCTTTATTTTTTTTTTTAATTCTTTTTTTCAGATAGACATACTGCTATTGTATGGTACTCAAACTACTCAAGAGTGATAAGGATTTTAACTTTTTTTTAGGGTATCACATTCAAAATCGACATAACTTTCTTCACCACAACCTTCCCAACCCATTCCACCGCCATCGTCATGGTGGTCATTATGTCGTCTTTTACTATATATCTTCTCTTTCCTTCCTCCTCCTCCTCCTTCTCCTGCTCATTATCATCATCCATAATAATCGTGTATTTCCCCTTTTTATTCTGCCGATATTTGAGTCTTCACCATCATTCCCAAAACGCAACATAAATATTTGTTATCATCATCATCATCATCATCGTCGGCATCATCATTATAATCATAATCATAATAATAATAATAATGATAAAAATAACAATAATCATCATCATCAAAATCATCGTCGTCATCATCATCACAACCATCGTCGTCATCATCATCGTCGTCATCATCATCAACATCATAATCATCATCATCATCATCATCATCATCGTAATCATCATCATCATCACCACCATCACCATCAGTCATCACTGTCATCATCATACCTTGAAGGGTCTGTGAAGGTCGGGATATTTCCAGCATGAGTATGTATGGTACGATATTTGAGTCTTCACCATTATTCCCAAAACACAACAAAAATATTTGTTATCATCATCATCGTCATCATCATCGTCATCATCATCGTCACCATCATTATAATCATAATCATAATAATAATAATAATAATAATAACAATAACAATAATCATCATCATCACCATCATCGTCATCAGAACCATCATCATCGTCGTCACCATCATCGTCATCATCATCATCACAACCATCATCATCATCATCGTCATCATCATCGTCACCATCATCATCACAACCATCATCATCATCGTCGTCACCATCATCGTCATCATCATCACAACCATCATCATCAATCATCGTCATCATCATCGTCACAATCATCATCATCACAACCATCATCATCATCATCGTCACCATCATCGTCATCATCATCACAACCATCATCATCATCATCGTCACCATCATCGTCATCATCTCATCACAATCATCATCATCATCATCATCATCATCATCGTCACAATCATCATCATCACAACCATCATCATCATCATCATCGTACCATCATCGTCATCATCATCATCACAACCATCATCATCATCATCATCATCATCATCATCGTCATCATCATCATCACAACCATCATCATCATCACCGTCATCATCATCATCATCATCATCACCAAGATCACCATCAGTCATCACTGTCATCATCATACCTTGAAGGGTCTGTGAAGGTCGGGATATTTCCAGCGTGAGTATGGTACGATAATGACTGTGATAGCTTGAAAGGCTACCATGACGAACGACTGATACTGTATCAGTTTGAAAACATCATCAACCATTAGACAAATCAGTACTATGGGAACCTGAAACAAATAAAGACAGAAATAAATACAGAAATAAAGGTAGAAAGAAAGAAAATATCAAATACATTGCTGTACACAAGTCATGCGCAAAAAAAACAACAGAAAAAAAAAACGCGTTAAAGTTGTTCATGCTCAAGGCACGTGAAACATGTGACGCATTTAGCATGTTTAGGGTATCAAACAGGAAAAAAAAAGCCAAAAATAAGAAAAAAGGGGTATGCCTCTAGACTTTAACTACCCCTCCCCCCCCCCCCCCACAAAAAACCAAACAAACAAACAAACAAAAACCCCAACTCGAAAAAAGGTATGATTTTGATGGATGGATTGTGTTGGGTGGTTATGTGTCAGGCGTGTATATTATGGCCGCCCCACCCCTTCCCGACTACTGTATGATTTGACTTAGTGACGTGCATGGTCAGTAAGTTGGGAAACATTATCGACAACAAAGAACAAACAAAAAAGTTAGTCGATTTTTTTTTCAATGAAAACATATAACAATCTAACAGGGTCTTGGTTATTGAGTTTAAAAACATCATTATTCATGAGAAGAACTCACTATGGGAACCTGGTTAAATCAAAACAGAACAGAAAATCACTTGAGCTGAATTGAGTATAATTTCAAAATTTTAACACGGTCATGGGGAAAACTGAGATTTATCTCTTTTTTTTTTCTTGGAATGTATATGATTTTTAAGAACCCCCCATCTTTTTTATCATTAAAAAGAAAGAGTATGTTTTATTGTTAAGAAGGATTTCACCAATAGCGCTGTATACCGATATGACAGAGCTCACTGATATCACCATCTGTCCTACTGATAGGGAGTAAGAATCGCAAAGGAATAGTGCCTATGAAGACAAGGAGCAGTTGTAAAAGAATTGCACAGGAGTACTGACTAACCGTTACAATGATAGAAGGGAGTGGTGTACGGTATCTAATGTTGATCATTCCAATCACTGCAGGTAACAGACCATCGCGGGCAGCAGCGTAATACACCCTATAATTAAGAAGACCAAAGAATTACGTAAATTCTTAAGATAATATCATTTACAGGAAAGAAGAAAACTGCATAATTATCATTCATACAAACAAAATATTAAAAAAATAATGAATTCACGCTGCCTGCAAGGCCCTGCATAGCATTTTATGCTAGCGATTCAAACAAGACGTTAAGATCTTTAGGGAAGGCTTATTATTATATACCCAAGCCGTACGTGGAAATTTCTCCCCGGGGGGGGGGGGGAATAATGTTCAATATTATTTTGAGGGAGCATGCAAGCGAGGAAGTGAAGCAACAAAGCAGGAACTTTTGCATTTTTAAAATTGAAATTGAACGATCTGGTGCACATTTTGTGATTTTTTGGGGAAATTTTCAACGAAAACGTAAAAAAAAATAAAAATAGGTATACAAAAAAATTCGGGGGGGGGGAGAGAACTGCTCCCTGCCCCCTACGTGCGTACAGCCATGTATATACCATAAAATCATTTAGGTCTGACCAATAATAGCTATCTTAATTCAGTTTTCTCTTATAAGCAATTCGGGAATGTTTTGTCAGCAAATTGTTATGGCTATCGTCATGGTTATTGTTGTCGCTGATGTCTGACTTCATACCTTGAGAAACCAAAGTAGATTCCGTTGAGGTTGCCAATCGCTGACAGGGCTACGAATACCCATATAGTCCAGGACCAGTTCCCAAGGGCGATCACACTAAAATCCTGTTCATAATCACACCGAGAAATTACTTTGTATACAACGAATGAAACGAATATTTATGGACAACTTTCTGCTCTTTCCGAGACACTTGAAAATATGAATATGGCTTGATTTAACAATACATGTATTTCTATCCTCCTCCCTCATGTATGGAGTCCTTGAGCAAAATCATTTTTTTTTTTTGGGGGGGGGGGACAGAAAAGTATAAGTTACTTAAAAGTGAGGAAAAAAACCGGAAAATCATGTCATTTTAGCAACATTTTGAAATCACTGGTATCGAATTGAAGATAAACCAAGTTTGAATTTTATTAAGGCCCCATTTACAGATCAAATACATCATCATCATCATCATCTAGTACCATCCCTTCTGAAGGGGTTGGCGACTATGCACCTCCATTCTGTCATGAACCCTTGTTCTAACCTTTCCATAATTAAGACCAGTCAATCAAATACAATAAAAATCATGTTGTACTTTATCTAATATTCCACATCGGGGGGGGGGGGGGGGTGAAATTTCGAAATAACGAATCTTCGGAATAAACGAACCTTCGGAATAACGAACTGTAACCCTGGGGTAAAGATAACTGCATAGGATGAAGATACTGTCCACATCTACATGCCCGACTTGTCAAAGGTACGACCCCCTCAACATGCTCAACACCCTTATTTGCTTTTCATCGATTTTTATACTTTGTAAGAGATATAATTGATACAATGACATGAATTAAACAACTTTATATATTTAAAAACAAAAACAAAAAAACTTACCGCTGCAACTGCTTTTGATGCTAGAATTTGAGCAGGTGACAAGAGAGTAAGATATGCCACGTTTGCTAACAGATAGATGCTTGTAATCACTGCCATTGATATCATAATACTTAGAGGAATATTTCTGGAAGCAAAGAAATCAGGAAAATACGAGGCAAGATATAAAGTAGGTCTTGACAATATGTCCACGATTCACACAATATCGCAGGCCTATATACAACCTTTTTTTTTCAAGTGTTACAAATAAAAAGATAGAATTAAATTAAAAACACGGTATTAATTGCTCTCGCCGAGAGTTATTGATGATGAATTACTTTTATTCCACAATCATGACTGATAACCTTGACGACTGTCCGCATGTGATTGCGGTTTTTTTTTAAACATGAAACTAATAGATATAACATTTATTATTGGATTTTCGTTATCTCTGTACACTAAACGGCCTGTCCGGCAGTTCTTTCATCGACATATCTGCTAAAGCGGACTTTTAGTTCGTTAATTTGTTTGATAATTTGTTCTTACCTCTCCGGGTTCTTGATTTCTTCAACGATCATAGCAATAGTTTCCCTACAGAAAAAAAAAAAACTTTCAAATATACCCTTATGAAACACATCTTCTCCTTCATTTATAAACCAAGAAGAGATTTATTTCCGATAATTTACACGGGAAAAAACGTAAGCTGCTCGAAGAGAATAAAAAAGATTTCAGCTGATTTGTGATTACAACAACAACAACAACAACAAAATAATAATGGTACCTTTCACGTATTTTCTTCAGTCTTTCATTGATCCGTTTCTTCAATTCCTCTTCTATGATTGAAAGCAATTTTTAATTGAAACCGAAATAGGTTTTGGATTTCCCTGGCTGTGCCACAGTCCAAGAAGACCGACAGCCTTCTGACAACTCGGCTCCTAGTGGGTTCACAAGCAAACGACTCACAAGACTGACAGTGTCGGTCTTGTGGAATTCTAGCTTCTCTTTAGACCGACTTTTCCGTATCTTCTCTCATTTAAGTATTTCTTTGTTATGTCGGTTTCGTGGGCTGTCGGTCTAAAGGCCCCCTCACACCTGACCGAATGTAGGCGGACGAAGGGTGACGAATGGGAAAAATGCACGAAATACACGCGAATTCAACGAATTCAAATAAAATTTCCGTCAAATCATGCGATCAGTAACTATTGTCAAATTTTATCAACGAACGGTAAGCGAAGGATAAATATGACATGCGAAGGATATCGATTTTTCGGTTCACCTCTTTGAGTAAATTGCAGCCGAAGGCGAGCGAAGGGTTGATATAACCCAATAAGACGAACGAACAGTGAGCAATGGTTTGATATGGCGTGCGATTAGAAACGAAGACGAGGGAATAGATCGGGCGTTTGTCATCGTGTTGCTTCGTTAAGGGTTCTTTCGAGATCGGTCCACTTTGGCCAAAGCCCGATGAGGGACTATGCGCGACCATAACACACGAACGATAAACGAACGATTACCGCAGACTAAATAAGAGATGCGAATTCAAACAGATGACCAACGATTTTTCAATTCGTCGGGAAATTTTAAACATGTTCAAAATTTCCGCGCGAATTTGAATAATCGCAGATGTTAGTTCAGAAGGTGTACGAACCCAAACACGAAGGGTAAATATGATTTACTATCAGTTACCATTGAAAACGATTTTTTTAAAAATGCCTTTCGCCAGCCATCGCAAGGCATATTTCAGGCAATTCGGTTAGGTGTGAGGGGGCCTTAATGACCTAATGGAATGACCCCTTCCCTTCAGTAATTCTTGTCAATAAATCGAGAAAGGATGAAAAACTACAAAGGTTGAAGAAATAAAACCTACCATCCACCGAAGGCAAATATTCCACTATATATGGCCATGGGTATATTGACTTCCATTGGTATTGCGAAGGCATCCTTCAAGTTGCTTGTATATCCTGTATCAGAGGATGAACACTCTTAGAAAAATGGTGCTGAGAACATTTTCTTGTCCCACATTAATTTTTTAACCTTTACAGGATCTTCAAAGAACCATCAGTAGCCTATATAAAGGTTGTCTAACGGGTTCTAAGAGTCTTTAGAACCATTGGTTGTACAAGGAACCTTTCGTTGTTCTTGAAAATATAAAGAACCCTTTATAGAACCCCTTTTTCTGGAGGTTCTAAATAAGGGACAAAAAAAAAAAAAAAAAAAGGTTCCAAGTGGCACATTTTCCTAAGGGTGAATGATGCGTAGATTATGCTTTGTTACATTCATTTATTCAAGTTAACGCTACATTACTGTCTAAATAACCCTCATTACTACATCTCGATGAATTCATGCTCCTTTAGTCTCAATGGGCATGTTCTTCAACCGTTCTCACTGAAAGTTAGAAGAACATGCTCCTTTAGTCCCAATGGGCATGTTCTTCAACCGTTCTCACTGAAAGTTAGAAGAACATGCTCCTTTAGTCCCAATGGGCATGTTCTTCAACCGTTCTCACTGAAAGTTAGAAGAACATGCTCCTTTAGTCCCAATGGGCATGTTCTTCAACCGTTCTCACTGAAAGTTAGAAGAACATGCTCCTTTAGTCCCAATGGGCATGTTCTTCAACCGTTCTCACTGAAAGTTAGAAGAACATGCTCCTTTAGTCCCAATGGGCATGTTCTTCAACCGTTCTCACTGAAAGTTAGAAGAACATGCTCCTTTAGTCCCAATGGGCATGTTCTTCAACCGTTCTCACTGAAAGTTAGAAGAACATGCTCCTTTAGTCCCAATGGGCATGTTCTTCAACCGTTCTCACTGAAAGTTAGAAGAACATGCTCCTTTAGTCCCAATGGGCATGTTCTTCAACCGTTCTCACTGAAAGTTAGAAGAACATGCTCCTTTAGTCCCAATGGGCATGTTCTTCAACCGTTCTCACTGAAAGTTAGAAGAACATGCTCCTTTAGTCCTAATGGGCATGTTCTTCAACCGTTCTCAATGAAAGTTAGAAGAACATGCTCCTTTAGTCTCAATGGGCATGTTCTTCAACCGTTCTCACTGAAAGTTAGAAGAACATGCTCCTTTAGTCCCAATGGGCATGTTCTTCAACCGTTCTCACTGAAAGTTAGAAGAACATGCTCCTTTAGTCTCAATGGGCATGTTCTTCAACCGTTCTCACTGAAAGTTAGAAGAACATGCTCCTTTAGTCTCAATGGGCATGTTCTTCAACCGTTCTCACTGAAAGTTAGAAGAACATGCTCCTTTAGTCTCAATGGGCATGTTCTTCAACCGTTCTCACTGAAAGTTAGAAGAACATGCTCCTTTAGTCCCAATATGGGCATGTTCTTCAACCGTTCTCACTGAAAGTTAGAAGAACATGCTCCTTTAGTCCCAATGGGCATGTTCTTCAACCGCTCTCACTGAAAGTTTGGCTCAATAAAATATGGTGTACAAGAGGCTAGTGGGGAGTTCAAGGGTTGGGAAGGGAGAGCCTACTCGTCATAGAGAAAGAAAGATTTTACTTTGACTTCATTATATTCATCTAGTATGAATACAGTGAATAGTTTGACAGAGAAACAAAAAGTAAACCTAAACGGGTTAAAACGTGAATGCTGCTTACTTCAGCGGGGTATTTAAAAACTATTGAATTATCTTGGGGATTTCTGTGGACCAGTAATGTTATTATCTGTAGATATATTGAAAATAAGGATTGTAGATCGGACCAAGACAGGAATCAGGGTGCCAGAGAGAAAAATATGAAACTGACCTTTGCATATGTAGACGAGTCCAGTAATGATAAGAACCAGTAAACCAATGGTCTTCGTGATGGTCAGAGCGTTGATAAGACGAGATGACCATTTCACACTGACACAGTTGATGAACACCAAAGCAACTAAAACAAAAACAATTTAATGTTTCATTTTGTAGTGATATGTGTAGAGAGAAAGTGGAAAAAGAACGAAGATTAAAAACTGATTTGGAATGGGATAACTGATTTTTAAAAGCAGCAATTTAGTTCATGCGACTAATGATAACGGCTCGGGGTAAATTGCTGCATACCCCCCAATAAAAATTGGAATAAAAATAAGGGGGAGAGAGGGGAAGTGGTGCCCCCTTTTCCGAAAAAGTGTTCCCTTTCGCTGGTGCCCCCCCCCCCCCCCCCATTTTGAAAGACACTCCGCCGCCCCTGGGTGGACGAACTTACGTTATTGATATTACAGTAAGTAGTATGTTGACGAACTTACAGATCACAACAGCGGCTAAGAGTCTGATCGCATCGAGGGGTACATGTTCGCAATTAGAGAAGAAGGGCGCGGTCAGGTAGTGAGCGATGGTGATCCCCTGTATAGCTGAGATGGCAGGCATGATGATGGCCAAGATAGTCCACATTCTTAAGAAGGCCAGGACTGGTCCAAAGTATTCCAGTATAAAGGTGAATTCTCCACCAGACTTGCCCGAGGTCAAGCTAAGTTCGGTGTAGCACAACGCTCCACAGGTTGCTATGGATGCACAGATGACCCACAGCACCAAAGATAGACCAACTGACCCACCAGCCCCGGCTAGAACACCTGCCAAAGGCACAGACACACAAACAAACACGCATCCACACATGCAGATTACCATTTATTTGTTAGACACATCATAATACAGAAAGGAAAACGAAAATTAAATAAGTGGACATGAACATCTAGCACACTGTGGAAATGGATATCAAGTCAAAGTATTAAGGGTATAGGAACTGATCAGCAGATGCAGAGGCGTCATAAGATTTTCAAAGCTTGGTGGGAATACAAAATAAAAAGGATAAAGCCCCCCTCCTCGTTTACTTTTGTAACCTTTATCCCTCATAGGGTAGAATATTTATGCCCCATATTTATAGGCCGTAGCGCATTTTCAGTTGGTTTAAGGTTTGGCTTCATGACCTGCACGTACACGCCCTCGCATCCGGTTGTGCGGTGCCCCATTAATCTGTACATCTTGCAGCTATTCAGCGGTAGTCTGAAAGAAATTCATTCACGTATCATTTTCTACTTTCCCTTAATTATCAAAGATTGGCTAAAATTGTCATAGTGATCGCAAAATACGCAGATTTAGGTCAAGTTTGTTCTTTAAACACGCCCTTGTCTCACTTTAATACAGAGATTAATCGGTTTTAAGTGTAAGCATTTTCTCAGTTGGTGACACTGAAGATGTCATGGATTCTAATCTAAGTATAACCTGGGAAACATAGTTTTAGCAAAATAATTCCTTCAGTGATGCTTCAGTGATACAATGAAACATTGATTTACTAGTGATTTTTGCAGGCTTTTGAACTTTCATTTCTTTAAATGTTTGTGACTAACTGATAAGGCTCTTTACAGCAATCAACAGCTAATCAAAGCGTTTAACCAGGAACAGCGAGGTCCACTGCCAACGCTCTATACAGGTGTTAACCTCATTCATGGAGTTAGGGGGGAATATCACAACGTTCATCCCCATCTTCTCTTTAACATATTTTGATTAATACGATTTCCATGTTCTCTTCCAATGATGTGAGTAATGTCGAAGAATTGCCAATAGTTGGCTAACATCCATCATACACTCTAGCCCCGTTTCATAGAACTTGTTATCAGTAACAACTGTGACAAATGTGCCCTCAGCCAATCAGATGCAAGGATTCCAGTAGCATATAACAGTTTTTCCAGCTTTTTATTGATAACAAGTTTTATGAAACGGGGCCTTGGCAACAACAACAAAACTCTTAACGATGTCTTCGACCCGGTTTTGAGGTTTTTCTGCTTATTTAGGTACCAGTGAGGATGAGAAATAAATCAAGGCCAATGTTTATTTTAGTGTGAATCGTGAAGGCACATTTGGGAATGACACGTAGAACATGACATTTAACACAGGACATGAACGGGAGGTACCAATCAACGATAATATAAAACACCAAAAGTGTTCTTCAGGCCAAATGTCAACCTCTTCATCGTACACAAGACAATATAAATCCATAACTAAGGAAAAACAAAATTTGGGTAAAATGAAATAACTTCCTCGTTTTCTTTCCTATAATGAAAATGATTTTGTTAATTTCATTTAGGGGTAAGTGAAAAGAATTTGGCGATTTGGTGTCTAAAACATTAGCAAGAATTATGGTTGGCCTATCACGATATCAAAAGTATCATTATACTTGGCATTTGGTTTGATCAAAGCTTCTAAAGAATCATTCTACCGTAGATGTGGTCGGTATTGACTGCATTTATTAAAGTGATTTGTAACTTCGTGCTTGACACTTGGTCTACCATGCATCAATCTAGGGGCCGTTTCTCGAAACCGTCATAACAACATCCTCTATTGAAACGTGTGTTGTAGAATTATCATGCGTTTCAACGGAATGTCCATGAACTTAGACTTAATATGACGGTTTCGAGAAAAGCAGCCCAGGGGAGCGTTTCATCAAGTGTCTTAAGTGATTTTTATCGACAACCGTTTTAAGTTACTGAAATCCTTGCATCTGTCTGGCTGAGAGCAAATTTGTCATTAAAAATCACTGAGAAGACACTTGATAAAAGGCTCCTCAGATGATAAGTTAAGGAGTATGGAGCTAACTGTTTGGGCGTGGTTGGATCGTACCTGCTGGCGAGATGAAAATACCAGTTCCAATGATGATACCCATCACCATGCCAACGCATCCTGGAAGACCTACATTCCGACCAAGAACGATGCGTTCTTCAGATGATGATGGTTGATCAGCAACCTCGATCTCATCTCTTGTGCCGTCTCCGTTTTGAGCCATGGTTACTTAGATGATTACTGATGAAAAAAGAGAGAAAGCAAAATAGTGTTAATTTTGTAGTGGTGGTGGTGATGGTAGTGGTACTAGAAGTAGTAGGAGAAGAAGGAAAAATAACAAGAAAAAACAAGAAGAAGAAGAAGAAGAAGAATTAGAAGAAGAAGAAGAAGAAGGAAGAAGAAGAAGGAAGAAGAAGAAGAAGAAGAAGGGGGAAGAAGGAGAAGAAGAAGAAGAAGAAGAAGAAGAAGAAGAAGAAGAAGAAGAAGAAGAAGAAGAAGAAGACAAATACACAATAAACAGTCCGGAGAGGGACACTTGTCTTGTGTAAAAATATAATTAACAGAGATAATAAATAATATAAACAATGATAAAAACAATTACAGTAAATGATGAATGACAGATAAACATAATTATCACAAGATATAAACATATATGAACAATACAGGACTATCGAGAAGTGAACAAATTCAATGTACAACTCGAGAAAAAAGGAAGAAGCAGAAGGAGAAGAAGAAGGAGAAGAAGAAAAAAAGGAGAAGGAGAAGAAGAAGAAGAAGAGGAAAAAAAGAAGAGATTGGGGAAAAGGAGGACGAGAAAACGAGAGTAGAAGGAAAAGGAAACTGAGAAGCGAGATAAGTAATAAGAATGAAAAAGAAAAGGAAACCCAAAACGGAAGAAGAAAAAAGGAAAGAAAAGGAAGAATAGGATGGAGAAGGAAAAAGCAAAAGAGAAGTAGTTCTAGCAGTGGTGGTGGTCATCATAGGCGGCGATCCGGGGGGGGGGGGGGTGGGGGACATGTCCCCCCTCCATTTTTAAAGCTTAATATAGTATTTTTCTATTTTGAGTCAGGTGACCAAATTAGGGCCAGCGACTTTAATATTTCACAGGCCTAGAATGCATTTTGATGGCAAAATCAGGCTTCTTTCAATATTTTTGTCCCCGGTTATTTTAGCTCGCTCGCTTCGCTCGCTCGCATAATTACGATCATCCCCCTCTCACTTTTCGGAACAAATTGGGGGGGGGGGAGGCCTTCCCTGTTTCCGTCCCCCCCCCCCACTCGTGACATGAAATCGCCGCCACTGGTAGTGATGATATACTAGCAGTAGAAAAACTATATAAGAAAAGATTATATTTTTCTCACATTTCTTCATTCTCTTTACTTCACGTTTAATAGAAGCATGTGTTTCAAATATAATTGTCGCATATCTTTCTCTGAGAGATTTCGCTTCAAAACACACATAAACATACACCCACATGTTTATTTGCAACAAACACTGTCAAAATTAATTTGATCATGTAATGAAGTCTTCGTGTTGGCTTTGACTGTTTACTATTCATAATTCAATTAATGCCTTCTATTTCATACTGTGATACGGCCTTGTCAGAAAACTAACGTACTGCTTCTCCTTCAAGAAGAAAAAAAGCTTTCAGTATTTGTACTTACTCAGGTTACCTGTCACATGTGAACCCATTATTCCACCAGCTGCATATTTTCTTTTCATAAATGCATTACCTTCAAAATGCACTTTTAAAGTATAGATTTCAGTTCATTCGAACTCCCTACCAATCTATTATTGTTAGACGTGTTTCGCATTTGCTCAGCTTGATTCATGATGATACCACAAGAAACTTATAAAAAGTGCAAATTTTAGAAATTGAAGAAAATCCCCTTTCCATCGATCAGTGCAAGACAATTGATGGGCCCGACATTTGGAATACCCTTCCAATGACATTCGAATGTGACAAACGAATATCTGTAATACTTTTGAGAAACAATGAAGCATGAATCGTGTGGTTTTACTCCCCATTTGATGTCACTTTGAAGGTGTTATCTTATAATGCAATTAAACAAGGCATGACTGTCCAGTCACATGTCCTTTTTCGTTGAATTGCGAGAATGCTTGAATGATGGAATACCCCTCCCACTACCCCCCCCCTCTCTCCCCTCCCCCCTCTCTCCCTCTCTCTCGCTGTCTCTGCTATATGTAATCATTCTCCCACTTAATAAATCTGCATAATTCAATATCTTTTAATATTAATGGGAGCCTATATCATTTACAAGCTATACTTTTTATTTAGGCTCCCCACTCCATAAAGCTTACGACGATCCAGTGATGTATATAAGTAACATTTCAATGATTATACCTATGATGATCTATGATGTGTGTGTAGTGGCGTATAATGAACAAAAACTGGGGGGGGGGGGGGGTGGGGGCAGAAAAGTATAAGTTACAAAAAAAGTGACGAAGAAACCCGGAAAAATCATGTCATTTCAGCAACATTTTGTAAATCACTGGTATCGAATAAAAAATAAACCACGTTTGAATTTTAGGAAGGGGGGGGGGGGGCATCAGTACGCCATTGTATATGAATAGAATCAAAGTACGAACCTTCGAAACCGTAATGAATAAGCGGTCTGAAGTTTTGAAATGTATTTCCTTTTTGTAACTGTGGCTCCCTGTGGGAAATTCGTGTTCCAGAATTAGGGACCTTCGTAATTAGGGATCTTCGGTGGAACAGATGAGAGGCCGATTCATTTTCACGATGCTAAATCGCAACTCTCTCAAACCCTTAAACAGCATACAATGAAATAAGTCGAACAGGAAAAGACAGTCATTAATTTTGGTAAAAACGGTAACGTGTCGTTTTTTGCGAAGATCAATTTTTGCGGAATTACCGACTTCCGGACTAATGCAGTCTTTTTTTCATTTTCGGAAATATGAGCTCCATTTCATTTTCCAAATCACGATACTTCTGTGTACCCTCATTTTTTGAATTATATCACGGATCTTTGGAATAATGAATATTCGGAGCAAATATACAACAAATTAATATTCCGAATTATGATTCATTTATTTCTACAATATTTGAATAGGGTGCCCTTACAACAATGTGCTGGTATCACAAGCGGCGCTATATGCATAAAAACGAACTATATAAATATATACAAAATGAAAGCTTAATAATATATACAAGTACATTCATAAGCAAAATAAGCAATTATGATCTCCATTTCACCTTGTGAATTATGAATCCATGTTTAGTGTTTTGAAATACAATATGAATCTTCAGAGTTATGAACCTTTGAAGTAAAAGGGAACAGTGCGGATCCAGGGGGTAGCCGAATCGACCGCCCAACCCCCTTGAAACCCAAGGGGGCCCCCTTTTTGAAAAGCAGTAAAAACAATTAGGGTAAATACACGTGAAAATGCCGAGGACCCTTTTTCGGGTAAAACAGACACCTGAAAAAGCCGACCGGCCCCTCCCCTTCTGAAAAAAATTCTGGATCCGCGGCCCTGAGGGAACCTTCCGCTGTACCCTAGGAAAACCTGTATGGTAATAAATCAAAAGTTCCACATCACTTTTAGCATCAGCCTAAATTCATCGTGACCCATCTGCACAGATATAGACTGGAAAATATCTCGGACAAAGAAGAATGGTTGCAATCTTGATAGTCCTTTGCCTTTAATAATAAAGGAAGTATTCTCTACGTTATACCTTCGGCAATACCTGAATAGTAACTGCACCTTGGACAAATAAAATTACTATAGTTTCACGCAGGGAAAGTTTCTCTGATGTGCGTGGATCTTTTTGTTATGTTGTTTCTACCAAGCATTTATTTTAATCACACGCACGAAAAATTGTCATTATTATTTATTACCAGGTCTTGGTAACTTTGCTGCACACGGCAGTCCATGATTCTCATACAGCAATAGAATATTTCTTGCCCTTTGGGATAACTTTAAAAAACAACTCTACTCCGAATTTCAGTGGAACTACTCCATAGTATAGCTTGAATCACTCTTGATATTTTTTTCTGGCAATCTCCCTTTCGTGCTCTATTCTCTCTTTGTCTCTCTGACATTGCTGTATCAGTTGACCTATTAAGAAGATGTTCTTTCGGAGGGAGAGAGGTTGAGTAAGAAGTTATTGTGAAGGGAGAGCGGTTGGGTCCAAATTGTAATGGAGGGAGAGAGGTTGGGTAAGAAATTATTGTGAAGGAAGAGAGGTTGGGTAAGAAATTATTTTGAAGGGAGAGGTGTTATAAAATTGGGTAAGAAATTCTATCAAAGGGAGGTAAGAAGTTATTGTGAAGGGAGGGGTGTTAATTGGGTAAGAAATTCTAATAGAGGGAAATAGATTGGGTAAGAAGTGATTGTAAAGGGAGAGAGGTTGGGTAGGAAATAATTGCGAAGGGAGAGGTGTTAATTGGGTAAGAAATTCAAATGGAGGGAGATAGGTTGGGTGAGAAGTTCTCAGTGGCCCCAGGAGTGGAGAATGTGCGCAGTAATGTGCAGAATTATCGTAATTAAATCTAGTGACAGGGGTTATAATAATATATTACATTTATTATATAGCGCATTGAGTGAATACTTCAATGCGCTTTACAACGTTACTACAGTAAAACACGATAAAACTACTTTCGAAAAATCAACTCAAGTGCAATTTTGAAAGCCTATTGTACTGCCCATACAAATCATGTTCCGATTAAGTGAAATACAAGCCATTGTAAAGTCCGCACATTTCTAAAGGTGGGAGTCAGGGCTATTGACATGACTGATTTTTCTAAAGTATAGTTTTTTATCGTGTTTATAACTCTTTGGTCAGCATATAAGTGGACTATTAAAAGCTCCTTATAAAAATCCGGTTTTTATCATTGCCATTTCTATCATGACTATAAAAAATGAAATTCCTGAGAGTAATGTATATACTTACATTGTACACCCAAGTGTGATAACTCTTCAACGTACGGAGGCTCTAACGCATCCAAAAAGAGCGAGCAAGGAAACAAAAACAAAGCTTGTGGGAACGTGTATCCATCAACAACTAGCTTCACAATAACACGCATAAGTTTCTACACCTCAGCGTTGCAGTCAGAAGTATAGTGGACTTGACTGCATACTAAAGAATACTACTGGAAGCTTGTTTCATGTATCATCGACTACGCATCTCTTTACAAGTGTGTCGTCACGTCACGTCATCAGGAAAAGAACACAAGCTTCAGCCCCACATGCACCTGTATAGTCGGACCAGTGAGGTGTCCCGCCTCTCTACTCCCACCCTAGTGTAACTTTACCAACACAGAACACCAGTTACACCTTGGAGACCGATCTCAGATCGACTACAAATGAAACATTACGCATTTATGGATTTGAGAATGGTTCTGTTCAGAATGGTTGGTGTCTGTGTGACTGACTCATGATGAAAGTGTATTTGACATTGATACTAGCTAGTACAGTGCCAGCAAGAGTTTCGAAAATAGATCGCCAGAGAGGTCAAATTCTTATCCCATGGAGGCGAGTCTCCCTCCCGTCACACAAGTGTTCTAGATTTCTTTCAATACAATGGAATTTTCTCGACCCACTTATTACTCTGTGTCGAGTTGGCCTAGTCTACTCGTAGTTCTTCTTTTCTCGTTTGTCTGGTCTGAGGGGGGAAAAAAAACCCGGGAAAAATAATGCTTAAAAACTGATGGAGACAGTCAAGCTATATGGTTCCATATCCCACTCATCTATTCTCCATCCTTTTCTTTCCCACGCTCTACTTTCCTCGTTAACAATAATTTTGAAGCGCGAACATATTGTTTATACTGCATGGTTTGAATGGAAATATTCCAACAACTGGCTATGCTGAAATGATAACAAACCTTTTTTTTCAACTTAATAAATGAAATGAAATTCATTTCAGTTGTCTTCCTATTAAACTATATAATGCAGTTTTCTTCAGACAGACAAATAGAGAAAGAGAGAGAGAGAGAGAGAGAGAGAGAGAGAGAGAGGGAGAGAGAGAGAGAGAGAGAGAAAGAAAGAAAAATGAAATAGAAATTTCAGTTGTAAATTTGCATTTAATGTGTAGATTTACTATGTTTCGTATTTCAAATTGTGTAAATGCATCATGTCATTGTAAAAAATATATGAATAGTTATGTATGTTTGATTTTTTTTTCAAAATTTGTCATTTATTTGTTTGTTTGTTTTTTGGAAATGAAATAAACTATTAACTCTTGAACTCTTGACTTTATTGTCAGCTGTACGATAGGCATGTTGGGAGTCAAGAAATGCAAAATCTTTCACTGTTTTATTATTAAGGAATGTATGGATTATGGATATGTGTATCACAGTATAGTAGAATTGCTTTTTATTATTATGTACCTTTTTGATGGCCGTTATTGTACTCATGACATCATGGGGGGGGGGGGGGGGCAGTGATTGTTACGGAGTTAATAGTCCATTGTTCCTTTCCATATGCTGGCACATGTAGACCCCGTCTCATAAAACTTGTTTTCAGTAACAACTGCGACATTTCTATGATAAATCTACTCTCAGCCAATCAGCTGCAAGGATTTCAGTAGCTTATAACAGTTATTGCAACTTGTTATTGATAACAAGTTTTATGAAACGGGGCCCCCTGTCTCTTTAATTTTTTTGTATACCCCGTTAATGATTCAGCCAGATGGTCCATAATGGTCCATAAAAATGGTATGAAAATAATCAGAAATAATTACTCCACCGAAGCTCGCACATACATCTACTTTTGCATTCTAATTTGTTCACAATGTGGAATTGAATCAAATTCATCAATAAATTATGATTTAATTATCTTATGTACACAAATGTAGCGGTTTTCATTACACGACAGAACAACCAGCAAAATGATTATTGCAAAATTGCCAAAGAGTGGTTTTACATTTCATAAGTGATCTGAATATTTCCAACATTTTGTTCATAAGCGAAAGAGCAGCGAATAACATGGTATATGAATGAAATAGCCCAAACACAGACCACTTTCCTTTGCTCTGCCAGGTGGATTCATATTTTCTTATTTTGTGAATATTTTGAAATTGATTTAGAAATCGTATATAATCTTGATTTTTTTTCCATTTCTCAATCTGCAAATAATATAATTCTAATTTAGTAATTTATTAGTTTGAGGACCCCACTGTAAATGAGCTCTCGAGCTTCGGGGTTATCCTGCTCAAGCTTATTCAGGGGAGCGTTTCACGAAGTGTTTTGTCGGTGATTTTCACCGACAAAACACTTATTAGCTACTGAAAATCCTCGCATCTGATTGGCTGAGAGCAAATTAGTCGGTGAAAATCACTAACAAAACACTTCATGAAACGCTCCCCAGTTCTGATCTGTTTTCTATGACTATTCTATTCTATATGTTCAAAGCTTGACGAATAAAAATCAATCAATCAGTCAATCAATTTTACACATTCATTTCTCTATTTTTTTACGCACTTATGATAAGCCGATCGTCTAAGTTTAGAGCAATTCCCGTTGGACATATGAAAAACTACAAACTAGATTATCGAATTTCAGGCAATATTCCAGTTTTATCACGTACACAAACTCATTCATTTTGGTCATCCCCAGTTGGTCATTTCTATATTGCTCAGCTGCTCACAAAACAGGTTCATAAACCTATAAATTCTCTTTTTGTTTAAATTCTCACGCAGTTACCACAAAAAATACCACACCATGCTTTATCTCTTTTCGTATTATCATGATTATGGTGGAAATTTTGCCACATCTTGGAAATAAAGAAAGGTGTCGAAATGATTGGTTGATGGTATTATTTTAGTTTTATTCAGAATCTATAAAGAACAAAAAAGAGCTGCAAATGGCAAGAAATTATGTTAAAGTGGGGGGGGGGGGGGGGGGGGAGCGGACCCTTTACCTAGGGAAAATCAATTCAGTTTCCAGCATAGCATAGTGGTCAAAATATGAAAGAATATGACTTCCAAAAATTATTTCTCCTGTAGACATGCATTGTCAACAATTACTCAATTTGATATGAATATTACTTTTACCTGTCCACCTTGCACCACGAGCAGATGATATACTCGTGTGTGCCTTCTATATGTAATGTATGGAAGTTTTAAGTTTTCAAGTACTAGTAGTAATAATTATAATATTCTTTTTAAAAATAAACTCGTATACTTGTATATTAAAGAGAACTGTTGCTTAGCTAGCGCCACGAGCGTCCTTGTACCGTTCGAGAGCTTTACTATATGAGTTCAAGTTAAAGAGTTCAAGAGTTTATTTTCCATTTCCAAAAGAACAAATAACAAATTCTGAAAAAAAATCAAACATACACAAGTATTCATAATTTTTGTACAATGACAGGATACGTCTACATGATTTGAAATATGAAACAAAGTCAATCTACAAAAGTATATATACAGTATAAGCACTTATATGTTTTGACTATTATCATAATTGTATAATGTTAATAACAATAACAATAATAACAATAATAATATATGATATGATAAAATCGGCATACAATATATAATAATATGATATGAATTATAAGAAAAATTACCATGAATCTAGCAAGTATTGCGACCTATGTGGTAAATGAGAATAATCATTCCCACTTTCTACTGGTTAAAAACATTGTAAAACGATACTTCCAAAATCGGATGATCCATTTCAGCATGTACATTTCTGTTAATTACTATTTTTAAAGAGAAAAACAGGATAATGTTCGCGTCTGCGCATGATTTCATTTCAGCCCTACACCGTTAGTGATCTCAAGTGACAAGGGACATCACAGAGCCCTTCATTTGATCGTGTTGCGTCGAAAGGTCAAAAGGTTAATACTGAGCTGTCAGACTACACACCCAATCAAAAGATAAGTTCCCCTGGATACCTTTCCATGTAACTTGATAAATGTTTCGCAGAAACTACTCATTCTAAAAGAGAGGTTTGCAGAAATTTCTTGGGAATATGTAGAGTGTAAATTTGTATTCATTTGTCCTTTTTTTTGGGGGGGGGGGGTGCATAACCTCTTATTCCAATTTATGAAACTGCGCTGAAAAATACTGAGTTTTAATGCAGTTTCATTCATGTACATTAAAATTGTAAACCTGTATGAGGGATAGCGGGATCGGTGGGTTTGGGGTAGGGGCTGCGCCCCCCCCCCCCCACACACAATTTTTGGCTAAAAAATTAATACAAAAACTATAAAGTTGAAAACTTAAATATTGTATAAAATCTTAATAACTAAATTGCTTATAGGCTCACAAAACCATTAAACCCAAGGGCTTCAGAGGGCTCCGACCCCTGGACCACCCCTATTTGGATGTTAGCCCCCCACCCCCACTCCAAAACGTTCCGCAGCCTCTGTGTATATGAGAAGAAAAGACCGTGAAAGAGAATATAAAAGTGATCCCTGTCCTCTTTTTCATATGAAACACATGCTTCCCCTCTTATCAAATCTCACTAAATGAAACATAATATGATAAATACAACAAAAACCATAATGTTATCATGAGAACATAAACAAACGTTCACCAACACATGCTTACTGGGGAGGGGGGGGGGACTTGGGGGATGCAGCTCCAAATAGAAGGAGAGAAAAAAGAGGAAACAAAAAAGAAATCATATATATATTTACAAACATGACAAAAAAGAGGAAAGACATATATTTTCTTTATAACGAAGATGATTTTTTTTTTAGCTCCGGCGCAAGGAAAAGAACTGGGACAGTTTATATACGAGGGAGAGATGTCAGCTCTCAAACAATCTACCTTAGTTCGTCATAGCATAATTTCACTTTCAGACTGGGCCACATTGCATGGTTTCATGTGACATGAGACCTC
>CM057158.1:31350896-31364670 GCA_029962745.1 Echinometra lucunter
GTATATAATACATGAATTTGCAATGCATGATTATTATCCTGTTTTATGGTCTGAAATGTTCAAAAGTGTTTCTTGAACATGTTGAAGAAAATTCAATCCCGATATAGCATAGGCATTGTAAAACTTAAAGCACAAAACTTTATCATCATGGGAATAATACATGAAATTGCGATGCGTATGAAATAAATTGTTCAAAAACATGAAAAAGATAAATGTTTTTTGTAGGAAATTCAATCCTGCTATCAATAAATTTCATTTGCAATTTTCTCGGAATAGTTCTTTGTACAAGTGCACACATAAGTATTCTAAGTTGTTCAATTTGAAAAATATATATATTATCGGAATTATTGGAAAGAAAGAACTTGATGAACAAATTAACACAAATAAAACGATGGAAAGGGGCAACATATAACCATAGACATGATTATTATGACATCATAATGACATGCATCTATTCTGCTTTACTTCGGCAAAAGGAAATAAGTGACATTTTCATAGAGATTGACTGTTTGAAAAAAAAATTGATTTGTCATATTATATTTAAGGCATGCTTCATAACTGACAAAGGCATGAGTCACAGACTTTACCAATTTCTGGTGTATTTGGCATGTTTGGTGGAAAAAGGAGGAAATTGCACATTTTGTCTGGAAAATTTAGGCAAAAGGAAGTTACAGAAAAAACAACATTATTTCTGATCACACATTTCCATGTTTTAGGCCCAGGGCCTATTGGAAAACAAAATTATCTCCATTTGATGGCATGTTTTGCCAGAGTTGAGCAGCATTATCATTCACTGGATTGTAAAACAGGATAAAAGGCTTTAAAATGTTCATCCACATTCTGATATTCATAAATGCGATTATCAAAAGTAATTTTACATGAACACTGTTAACTTTTCTTTTCTGATGGATTCATATAGGAATGAAATATAGACAAAATGGTAGTATGATATGTGCATTCTTTCTATAGGCATGCAACATAGTGCATATTCAAATCATAATTATATACAGGAAAATATATAACGGAATGTAAATTGGATTTTTAACAATTTTGAGCAAAATTCGACCTGTAATGAGAGTATAGTATCAATATTCAATTAATTATTGCTCCCCATTTTGCATTCGATCACAATATTTTACAGCATTAGCAAACACGTATAGAAGTCCCATAACTAACAGAAGTTAACTTTGTCCAAATTTCAGAATAGTTCAGTAGAAGTAACTCTGTATTATTTGTGTTCTCCGACAAATCAATAACTGAGCTACTTTGCGGATATGAATGTAGTACTAGATACTGTAAAACCATAAAGTTTCGTGATATGAAACTATCGCTTCACTCGCTTGTTTCGATGACAGCGATTTTCTTGGAAAGAAACTTTGGTGGACTGCAAATATTTAATTGTTGTATCAGTTATATAAATTACTTCGCGGCATGATATTTAACGCGAGTCTAACGGAAACCCTTGCACAATTCGCAAGCATTTCACGCACGCAAAAGTTTCAGGTTTGACAGTAATCTGGTAATGCCTTAGATGGGAGACTGATATTGAAGAAACTAGATATGTTCAAATCAAATATGATGTTATGAAGTGATAACTTAATGATGTGTGATATAGAGTATATGTATATATATTTTACATCAAATGAAAATTTGTCATTCAAGATCATGAAGATCAGGAATCTACCCAGTGACTAGTGTATTATGTAATTTTACCACCTGTTTACGTTGACAGCATTCTTGTCTCCATAAAGCAACATTGGAGGAGGTGGAAAAAGTTCATGATTGTCCATTGAATATACCCATCTCTTTTCTGTCTGGCTACTCCAGCAAACAAAATTACAACGATGATACCCCCGTCACAAGGATGAGACCAACAAGACAATGGCAAACAGACAGAAATAAAAGAAACATTAAAACCGAATGGCCTCAAATCGCTCGGTATGGAGTCGGTTTGACAGTGAGACAGATACCCCAGTCACCACAACGAGACCGTCCAACAACAGACCGACAGCGACCAAACAAACATTCATATTATCCCGAAGAATCGGTGTAAAGTCGCTGTTGAGTTGGTGTTGCAGTGTGACTTTATACCATGAACTATTGTTTGTTTGCTCTTCCTGGAATGTCTCAGTTGAGTGGAACGTCTTCAAGTTTTGCTGATCTGTAACCGTTTGATTTTGATACCATCTCATCATGATCATCAGACTCTGAAGCCATCTCTTTCTCTTGTGGTACAACGAAAAAGAACTTTTGAAAGATGATGTTCAGTGCAGCTGTGGAAAAGAAAATAGAATGAACAATTAGGAAGAATGGATTAAACAAAACAGTACAAAACATGTTTTAGCAGCCCAATGAAGAAGCGTGATGGCTCAGCGCCAAGGTATTTTTTGTGTGTAATGGAAGAGAGAGAGAGAGAGAGAGGGGGGGGGGGGTAGTATGGGATTTAAACCTTGTGTCTTTAAAGACATTCATGCCCTTGAGCATGCACTTTTATCGTACATCAAACGTGTGCACGTGTGCTTGTTTGTTTAAAAATACAAACAGACAGACAAAAAACATTCATCCTAATTACCAGCTCTATCGAACAGGATAAACCTATGAAAAATTGAACTCTTGATCCAAATGCAAGATTTCTAGGGTAAAACTATTTACCTCCAAATTTTCGGCTGAATTTTCGGCTTTTTGAGGTAAATATTTTTACCTTAGAATTCTAGCATTTGGATCAAAAGTTTATTATAGTGGGATAGGTAGCGTTGCTCACCAATCTTCTGTTGTAACCAGACGGGCTTGTTCCAAACACAGCCCAAGAAGTAGACAGGTACTCCAGCCAGGGTTAGAGCTGTTCCTATTACGGCGCTGATGGGATCCGTGTAAACTGACAGACCCATTAGGAACAAGATGACCAAGATGAAGATGATTGGAATTACTAGTGGTAACTATTAAAAAAGAAGGAAAGAAAGAAGATTGGACCTAAGTTTTGGAAAGACACGAGACCTATAGGAGAAATTTGATCACTCTCATATTCATCACCGTCATCATACTGATCATTGTCGTCATCGTCTTCATATTTTTATCATATTCATGCTCATAATCTCTATCAATACCATCATCAACAACAATGCTATGATCATTGCATTTATCATCCTAGTCGTCATCATCTTATCATAATCATAACTGCATTCATCATCCTAGTCATCTTCGTCATCGTCATCTTATATTAATAGCAGGTCCTCATCTTCCTCTTACCTTCAATGATCTTTCCATATTAGGATGTTTCCATCTGTAATAGGGGATGATGAGCACGGTGAGAGCCATGAAGGCTACGATTACGAACAACATGTAGTTGATTAGAGCGATGACGTCATCGAACATGAGGTAGATTAACGTTATCGGTAACTGTCATAAGATAAAATAGATGAGAAGCAAAAGTGAATAATTGTGAAAAAACGAAGTGATAGAAAGTGGGAGGGGGAGATAAGGAGACAGAAAGGAGGAGAGGAAAAAAGGGCGAGAGAAAGAGAGTAAAAGAGAATCGAGAAAGTGAGAGAGAAATAAAGAAAGGGGTAGATAAAGATAAAGAGAAAGGATAGAAAGGGAGGAAGGGTGAGACACTGAGGGGGGGGGGGGGGGGGAGGGGGAGGGGAGAGAGATGAGGGAGAGAAGGATGAGAATGGGAGATGTGGTGAAGTAAAGGTGGTGCCTGGGCGGTAGGACAACTTGACCGTGAGGTTCCAGGTGCCTGAACCAGTGCATTTGGCAAGCAGTTTTAATTGCCAAGCAGGCCCTACTAAGGAGAAACTTATCATACCGAAGGTCTCTTAGTTGCTATACATTCCATCTATCTACTTTCTGAACAGGTCGATCAATTTGTTTATTTCTTGGTGTTTTTTTCTCTTTAGTTTAGGGATTTTTATCTTTAGTTTTAACTCACCACGATGACGACTGAGGGTATTGGGGTACGATGCTTAACGTTGATCATTCCAACGACACTGGGTAGGAGGCCCTCTCGTGCTGCTACGTAGAACATTCTGTTAACAGTCATCAAACGGATAAGATTGATAAACTATCATTCATGCATTTCTGTGTTTGCACGGTTCTACTTTTATCTATGCTATATGCGTAACTGTTGACTATTTTCCCTGCTTAGCACACCATGCTATAATGCTCTACTCTTAGATAAAGAGAAAGATAAAGAGATGTAGATGGATCAGTGGATAAGTCTCCGGACTTTGAACCACAGGGTCCGGGGTTCAAATCCCACTGCACTCGTCCTTTGGCAAGACGTTTATCTACATTTGTCACTCTCCACCCAGGTGTAGTCAATGGGTACCCGGTAGGATGAAATTCCTTGAATGCTCGAGCGCCTGATCAGGGTAGCCGTGCTAAAGCCGGGGTAGTGATAAGCAGCGCTTAGAAACATTTGTATTAAGCGCTTTATAAATGTTGCATATTATTATTATCATTACTCTTGTAGCTAACAGATGCGCAAAAAAGCCAAACAAAACTGAGGCGGGGCTGGCATCTTTTGGCCGAAAATCAACTGTCAAATTCTCTAATACTTGCGAGGGAGCGAATCGAGAGAGTAAATATTTCCATCGTTTCATAATTATCATAAAATGATGAAATCCTTGAAAAGGGTGTAAAACACCATGCAATATAGTTACAAAATTCCTGTTAAGGGTTTAAAAATAGGAGATGTGAGACAGGTTTCCCTGTTCAGTCCTCGTTTTCAGAAAGTATATAATGTATGTGGTAATTATTGTACGTTTTCCTCCATTAGCAGATTAGATTCAGTTTACATGCCAAACAAACAGAAAACAGAAGTACATGAAATTATAATATGATAAAATTATACGACATACATTAGGCTATAAGAATTAGAGAATGCAAAGATGTATTTTCTGAGAGGCGTTCAAAATTTAACACAATATTTTTACTACTTATAGTATTTGTAATCTTCCTACTTTTATCGCAAAATCAATGAAACTACTAAAAATGCTTCCTTGGAATAAAAAGAAAAAAGAAGGAAACTTGTCCTTTTTTCCCCTTTGGCACAGTGACGATTTTTGACGTCACTCTGCCAAACGAATCAAGAAAATCGGTCTGAAATTTAAAGTTCAGAAACCTGGGGAGCGTTTCATTAAGACTTTGTTGGTGATTTTCACTGACTAATTTGCTTTCAGCCAATGAGATGCAAGGATTTTCAGTAGCTTATAACATTTGTCGGTTTACAACTTTATTTACTTTAATTTGAGCTTTCTACTGTGATGAGCTTAAGGGGAGGTATATGGTTGTTAAAAAGTGCGTTTATATATCATGCAGCCGATGCAATAATAATATATTTCAAACCATATCCATGCAAGTTCTTATCCCCATTCATACCTGCTCAGACCAAGCCAGTTCCCAAGAAGATTACCGATGGCTGAGAGGGCTACAAACACCCATATAGTCCAGGACCAGCTTCCCAAAGCCTTGGTACTGAAATCCTGCGGTCGTATGTATAATGCATGCATAAATAATATCGTTCCACACTCTAAAAGCAATATGATGAAGCTCAAACCATCTTGGTTTTTAAAAAAAGGAAATTGCGTGCTAGTTGGGTAAAATTTTAAGAAATATTGAGTAACATGTAAATAAAATCTGGGTAATATTTAACTATATGATATTGGATACAAATTACCCAACAAATATGCATGTTATGCTTTTTTTCACCCACGTTGAGTAGAATTGTTCAGAGTGCAGATTGCTTTATACTGTCAGTGACTGTTCAGGTTATGTAGGGAGAGATGTGTGTGCTTAAAACCAGGAAAATTGATTGTGAAAAAAGTGGGTAAAACAACAAAAAACAAACAAACAAACAAATAAAAACCCTGCTGAATGAATATGACAGTGCAAAGCGTCGATATTTAACATCAAACTAAAATCCGCTGATACCGTCACACCACCAGACCGACTCTAAACTGAATGATTCCTGTCCGTCTCAGGGTAATGAAAAATTTGGTTCGATCTTTTGTCGGTCTGATATCGGTTTCGCTGATCATGCTGATGTGACATAGGTATAGAACCAGAATATACAGTACGAAATCTGTGGTTAAAGATATATAGAGATAAATAAGATCATGCGTATAATAAACCCAAAGCTTATACAAACAGAAGATTGCTTATATTCTTCGAGACCTGTGAAAAATATATGAAATCATGCTTGTATACATCTGCAAGGTCATTATAAGAGTGTCGATATTTAACATCAAACTAAAATCCGCTGATACCGTCACACCACCAGACCGACTCTAAACTGACTGATTCCTGTCCGTCTCAGGGTAATGAAAAAATTTGGTTCGATCTTTTGTCGGTCTGATATCGGTTTCGCTGATCATGCTGATGTGACATAGGTATAGAACCAGAGTATACAATACGAAATCTGTGATGAAAGATATATAGAGATAAATAAATCATGCGTATAATATACCCAAAGCTTATACAGACAGAAGATTGCTTATATTCTTCGAGACCTGTAAAAAAATATATGAAATCATGCTTATATACATCTGCAAGGTCATTATAAGAGTGTTGGTAAATGTATATAGAACGCCATCTTAATTTGACGGTATGCGGCATACCTGCTGAACCCGAACCAACTCCCAAGAAGATTACCCATGGCCGATAGGGCCACAAAGACCCAGATGGTCCACGACCAGTCTCCTAGGGCTAAAATGCTGAAATCCTGTCAGTTTGAAAGAATAATGAGGTGTTATTCTTGTGAAGTCTCCTTTTTTTTTCGCTCTGTCAAAATCTACCAGGAACATCTGCCTTCCCGCCCAACCTCATCTCTCTCTCTCTCTCTCTCTCTCTCTCTCTCTCTCTCTCTCTCTCTCCTCTCTCTCTCTCTCTCTCTCCTCTCAGTGTTCAGCATCTCTCCCTCTATTTTCCTCTCAATTACAATCTAACCACTTTGCCATCATCGCAACTTTTGTGTGAAGTTATCTGACCGCTTTGTCTTTACATCACTTATCACAGCAACCGCGTTGGAGGCAAACACCACTTCTGCAGGCAAAAGAGTGAAGTATGCATAGTTTGCCATGGTGCAGATGTGAATTATCTACCGGCAGGGGCGGCGCCAGGGTATTTTGATGGGGGGGCAAGAAGACCCATTGGTGAGTTTATTGACGTTTCAAATGAACAAATAGGGGCATTATATAGTTTGCAAGCCCCAGGTCTCTCTTTCTTCCTGCTCTTTTTTCTTCTTTTTCTCCTCCTGTTACCCCCTTTTTATCACTTGAAAATCACCCCCTGCCCCCCCCCGTAGCGCCGCCCCTGTCAACCGGTTTTTTTCGTTGTATTACTTAACGCAGCTTGCTTTCGTATGACCGCAGTGCCTTTGTATCACTTATCACAGCAACCGCATTGGAAGCAAGAACTTCGGCTGACGAAAGCATGGTAACATGTGCGAAGTTTGCCAAAGTGGTTACCATTAAACAGTCTCACCGCTTTGTGCCGTTATCTAACATCGCTGTTACTACGAAAAAAAAACGCAATGGAGGCGAGAACGTATGTTTGCTCTGAGGTAGATAAGTGTATTGTTAGCCGCTATGTCACTAACCAGCTATAAATGGAGTTCGTTATTATCTGACCACTTTGTACTTACCGCAGCAACCGCGTTTGAAGCGAGAATCTCGGCTGGAGAGAGCAGTGTGAAGTATGCAATATTTGCCATGAGGTAGATGAGTGTTACTGCAGCGAGAGAGATCACTATGCCAAGAGGGACATTTCTGAAGAATGCAGAGGTAAGAAAGAAAAATAAGATAACGGTCTGAGGCGTTGGTATATATGACAGTTCCATTATTGGCGGTATTTTCCAGAGAGAGAGAGAGAGAGAGGAGAGAGAGGAGAGAGAGAGGAGAGAGAGGGGGGGGGGGGGGGGGAGAAAGAGGGAGAGAAATAAAAGTCGTCTTCATAAAACCTCCAGAAAGTGTGTCCGAATGCTGATAATTTCATATTTCATTCAAATTTGCATAGGTTCAGTGACGTTTATTTTTTTGTTATCCTTGTGTATCCTCACCGACCCTCAAAGATATTGGTTGAAATTATCCTTATCTGAAAAACAAATGACACCCCCCAACCCCCCCCCCCAAAAAAAAAACAACAAAAACAAAAACAAAAACAAAAACAAACAAAACAAAAAAACACCACCAACAACAACAAACGAAAAAAAAAAAAAAAAAACAAAACCAAAAAAACCAACCAAAAAAAAAAATTAAAAACCATGGCGAAGAAAATCAAGACAAATATCAAGAATGGAGAGGAGAATAAGAAGAAAATTAGAAGAAGAATGTGGAGTAGAAAAGGAAGAAGAAATGATAAGGCATTGTTGTTGATGGTGATAATGATGAAGGAGAAAAAGAAGAAAAGATTGGAGGAGGAGAAAAAGAAAAAAAATAATAAAAAGTAGAAGAGGAAGAAGAAAAACTAGAAGAAAAACAAAAAGAATGTGAAAGGATGAAGAGGATGGTGGTGATAATAAAGGCGAAGAAAGAGATGTAGTAGAATACAAAGAATAAGAGAAAAAAAGTACTCACTTTTCTGGCTTTTTGATTTCCTCCACGATCGTATTTACTGATTCCCTAAATAGACGAATATACCAAAAGCAAGCATTAAAATTTAACTTCACCAAATTAAAAAAGACGTATTGCTAACAGTTAGCCTATAGCTACTATTTGTGCACAGATTTAAAAAAAAAGTTAATCAAACGGACAATTCATATGCAGCTTAGTCAAAATGCAATGCGCAGCTTTAAAAATTACTGGAATACCCTGACATACATGTACATACTAGTGATTCATGATTAAAAAATGGTTGTTGTTTATTGTTATTTACATTGAAACATCACTCACTACATAGGTGGGGCGAATCTTCAGTTATACGGGTAGATCAATCAAAAGTAGAGATAGAAGAAGAAGATGAATAATAAAAGAAATAATAATGATAATAATAATAATAATAATAATAATAATAATAATAATAATAATAATAATAATAATAATAATAATAATAATCAAAATAATAATGATAATAATGAAGACAATGATGCTAATAATAGTACTGATAATAATGATAATAATAACAACAGCAATGATAATGATGATTAAAGTATTGACAATGTAAATATATAATGATAATCCACTGCCAACAAATTAAACTGTTCAGTTAAAATTTGTTAGAAAGGCATTTAAACTCCCTTGAAATTTGAAATAAATCCGCAGTTCCGCCGGATGAGAATACGGAGGGGTAAAATCATCCACTTTGCCTCTTCTTCCTTCTTTTATCTTCTCCTCCCACTCCTTTTGGCATTTTACTGAGGGGGGGGGGGGGGGGGGGGGGGGGGCTCGTCTTCCCTTGTGCAAATCAGCTAGAGCACAACCCGCTCTGCCCTACTTTGGCAAAAAGAAGCAAGTGACATACCAACCAAATTTGTGTTATTAATGCTTTCTTGTTTTATATCAAGTGCTCTTCCTCCAGAACAAATTTTATGCATAAACACTCATCCTGCTGAGAGATATGTTGGCTAAGACATGGCAATATTTCATTGACGTCAGTACAAATAACAAACACATTTTGACAGAAAATGTCACTTTTGTCATTTCCATCCTTTTGCCAAAGTAGGGCAGCGCTGTTTCTATGAGAAAATACGAATTCTTACCATCCATCGAACGCAAAGATACCAGCAAAGATAGCAAGAGGGATGTTCAATGGTGTGGTCATCTTAAACGAGTTCTCAGGGTCCAGATATTGTGTGTTTCCTGTCAAAAGTATAGTACATGTGTAATTTTAATTTAAACTCCTGAAGCAGGTTACCCAGGTTAACGTGAATCCAGTTATTCAAGTTCATAATTAGTAAAATATCTTCTTTTTTCTATTCTTTTTGTATAATAATGATCTTTTTTTCTATTCTTTTTGTACAATAATGATTTTTTTTCTATTCTTTTTCTATAATAATGATTTTTTTTTCTATTCTTTTTGTATAATAATGATCTTTTTTTCTATTCTTTTTGTATAATAATGATCTTTTTTTCTATTCTTTTTGTATAATAATGAACTTTTTTTTCTATTCTTTTTGTATAATAATGATTTTTTTTTCTATTCTTTTTGTATAATAATGATCTTTTTTTTTTTCTATTCTTTTTGTATAATAATGATCTTTTTTTTTCTATTCTTTTTGTATAATAATGATCTTTTTTTCTGTTGTGCATGCATGTATTGGGGTTAATTTAGAAGCTTGCTGAAGAAACTGTCTTTCGCAAATATTTGAACTGCAGAAAACGATGATTGCGTTTGATAATTTTAGTACTACACAAATAGGTTTGAGCATTGTTTTTCCAGCTGCATGGTTTTTGTTATCTCATTTGTTCGAATTGAACAAGAACTGCGACAAAAGATATGATCAAATTTCCGTTTCCAACAAAACACATCACGCAAAATTCGTGCTTTACATGCCACACCTTTCTATATCAGTTCGGCGTATCACGTACAAACAAGTCACACACACACACACACACACACACACACACACACACACACCCACACCCCCTTACTCACCCAAGCAGATCCCACACACATATGATTCTTTTATTTTGCAAGCGAGCGAAGGCGAGCGAGTGAAAAATTACCACATAATTTTAAGAGCATTTCAAATGAAAATTCTATTATATGACTGTCGTTTATGTCATTTTTATGAAAAATTTCACCAACTGATTAATTACAATATCATTTTTCCTTAAAATGAGGGGGGATATTTGTACGCGCCATCCCCCTTTTCGAAAAAGTGTGTGTAGGGGGGGGGTATATCCCCCCATCAACCCCCCCCCCGGAATTTACGCCAATGGATGGTAGTTACCATTGATGCCATAGTTAACGTCACCGGTAAGTATCAAGTAACTATGGTAACGAGACCCTGATGGGACGTGTGTGGCAAACGAAGTATAATGTCTTGCCAAAGAGTACTGCAGCAGGGATTCGAACTCCGTACCTTGCATTTAGTTCACAGTTCAGAGACTTATCCGCTGGACCAAAACAACTCTAGGGCAAGGACGATTGAACTAAAGGTCTCAGCTACAGCTAGAACGATGACCAGGGCCCAGTTTCATAAAACTTGCTATCAATACAAGTTGCAATAGGCTACTTAAATACTTGCATCTGATTGGCTGAGAGCAAATTTGTGATAGGAACATGAGAAATGTGGCAGTTGTTACTGATAACAAGCTTTATGAAACGGGGCCCAGGTGAGTCGTTAACACTGACTCACCTCCTTAATTCACTCTTACCTTTAGCAAGATAGATAAGTCCAGAGAGTATTGAGAACTATAAGATCGACTGTCTTAGCTACCTTTACTCACTCTTACCTTTGGCAAGATAGATAAGCCCTGAGAGTATTGAAAACTATAAGATCGACTGTCTTAGCTACCTTTACTCACCCTTACCTTTGGCAAGATAGATAAGCCCAGAGAGTATTGAGAACTATAAGATCGACTGTCTTAGCTACCTTTACTCACTCTTACCTTTGGCAAGATAGATAAGCCCTGAGAGTATTGAAAACTATAAGATCGACTGTCTTAGCTACCTTTACTCACTCTTACCTTTGGCAAGATAGATAAGCCCAGAGAGTATTGAGAACTATAAGATCGACTGTCTTAGCTACCTTTACTCACTCTTACCTTTGGCAAGATAGATAAGTCCAGAGAGTATTGAGAACTATAAGATCGACTGTCTTAGCTACCTTTACTCACTCTTACCTATGGCATGTTTGGTAAGATAGATGAGGAGAGAGAGAGAGAGAGAGAGAGAGAGAGGAGAGAGAGAGAGAGAGAGAGAGAGAGAGAGAGAATGGGAACAATAATACCGAAGCTACCTTAACTCACTCTTATCTTTGGCAAGATAGATGAGAGTATGAGAACAACAAGACCGACTGTCTTAGCTACCTTAACTCATTCTTACCTTTGCCAAGATAGATAAGCCCAGAGAGTATGAGAACAACAAGACCGACTGTCTTAGCTACTGTTAGGATGTTGACCAGGTTTGTTGTCAACTTTACACTGACGCAGTTGATGAAGGCGAGTATGACTGAAAAGAAATGAAAGACATAAAACACAAATAAGGCATAATCAAGGGTTTGTAAGTTCTCCTAAATTTGATATACGATTCTTTAACTTACTAACTATCCCTCAAAATTTCATAACTATCCATTCATTCTAAAGAATGAATGTTTATCGCCACATAAGAAGCCAACCCAGTACCCTCGCAACGAAGATGAACAGTATAACATTTTTACCTTTTGAAATTCACTTTGTCCATGCATTGCAGGGGCCCCAAAGCACATTGTGACTTTATTGCCATGGTTGCTTAGAGATAAGTACTTAGACTCTCCTCTATTCCAGCCCCAACAACAATATGAATTAAATGACCAAAGAAAAAGAAACGACAAGAATTCCAATTTCTGAGTTGAAGAAAGTTGAAATCTACTCCAGTATAGGAGTCGTATTAGGGATCTCTTGTTTTTGGAATGGAAATCAACGCTCAGAGACTATTAGATTCCAATCTTAAGTAATTCAAACCACTACTTCGGGGTACCTTCCTCTTTCATTAAGGGTGAATTTGACTTTAAAAACGAAATAATCCATAAAGCGATATTTACCCCCCCCCAAAAAAAAAAGTAGTTTGAGAGTAAGAAAATACTTACAAATGACTGCCATGCCCATCAACCTTAGCGCATCGTCGGGTACCTTCTCACAATCATTGAAGAAAGGTGCTGTGATGTAGTTAGCAATGGTATTCCCTTGAACGACGGCGACTGCTGGTAGGATGATGAAGAGGTAAGTCCACATCCTCAGGAAGGCCAACATGGGTCCGAAGGCTTCGAGGATGAATGTAAACTCGCCACCGGACTTTCTGAACGTAGTGCTAAGTTCGGTGTAGCATAGAGCACCGAAGAGTGAAATGACGGCACATATAACCCACATGATAAGCGACCAGCCAGGGGAGCCACCAGCACCGGCAAGTACACCTATAGGCAAGATATCAAGAACAAATTAAGTGTATAATAATAAGAATTATCATCACCATCAACGCCATCATCATCTGATCGTCATCACTGTCATCATCATCATAATCATCATCATCATCATCATCATCATCATCATCATCATCACCATTATCATCATCATCCTTATAATCGCGAGCTTTTGTCAAAAACCCTTCGAGGACGAAGGTAAACTCGCCACCAGACTTTCGGAACGTGGTGTAAATCTCGGTGTAACATAGAGCACCGGTCCGAAGAGTGAGATGACGGCACATACAACTCACATTATGAGCGACCAGGTGAGCGACCAGCGCCGGCAAGTACACCTAGACTATCAATAATTTATTTAGTGTATGATCAGAATTATCATCATCATCATCGTCGTCGTCGTCGTTCATCATCTGATCGTCATCATCATCATCATCATCATCATCATGATAATCACTGCGAGCTTTTGTCAAAAACTCCTCGAGGACGAAGGTAAACTCGCCACCGGACTTTCGGAACTTGATGTAAATCTCGGTGTAAGCACAAATCACCGAAGAGTGAAATGACGGCACACACAACCCACATTATGAGTGACCAGCCAGGTGAGCTACCAGCACCGGCAAGTACACCTTGGATATCAAGAACAAGTTTAGTGTATGAATATCAACAGGGTGGCTCCAGGGTGTTTTGACAGAGGGAGAGATGATGTGTTAGTTT
>CM057158.1:31365170-31410932 GCA_029962745.1 Echinometra lucunter
TGATTTCATAAGTTTACTGTATTGTTGACATTCAAGTCTATGTATGTATGTAGCATATTCAAATTAAACTTAGAGAAATATTTACTAACATAATTATAATGCGGGGGGGGGGGGGGGGGTGGTCATGGGCTCTTGAACCCCTTCTTTCTTTTCAGATGTTTCTAAATTGAACATTGTCGAAATTACTTCTCATATTGTCGGGAAAAGTGCCAGGAGTTTTGTATAAATAAGTTTGTATGACTTTGGGGGTTTTATTTTTTATTCGTAAAATCGACAGATAGAAACAGAAGGAGGAAAAAAGGAAAGAAAAAGTGATGGGAAGAAAAAGGAAAAGGAAAAATCAAATAAAGAAACAACCGATAAAAACAACTCACACTGAAAACATAAAGATCACTACAGATGTATGGTGGCCCTGAAGTACGCTCGACAACAGGTCATGTGCGACGTGAATTTCGCATCCCAGGTCCTGAACTTCGCATCATGAAATTCATGACCCGTGGAGCAAACTTTGCATCCCTAGTCGTGAAATTCACGACCCGCGGTGCGAAATTCAGGACTGGGATGCAAAGTTCGCGCCACGGGTCCTGAATTTCGCACCGCGGGTCGTGAATTTCACGACTTGGGATGCAAAGTTTGCGCCACGGGTCATGAATTTCGCATCGCGGATCGTGAATTTCACGACTTGGGATGCAAAGTTCAGGACCTGGGATGCGAAATTCACGTCGCACATGACCTGTTGTCGAGCGTACTTCAGGGCCACCATACAGATGTATTAAAGTTATGTGTCAAGACCGGACTGTACTTGAAAATAAACCACATCTGCGTGTTACGATAACAATTTCCTGCTAGTTGACCCAACATCAAACTTTCTACAGGTCATTGGAGAGATTGTTCAAAGTGACTGGTCATAATTAGATCATATTTTTAAAAATAATTCAATTATCTGAAGGTCGCTGGGAGCATAATGAATTTGTACTAACATTTATCAAACGTGTGAGAAGATCAAGTGAATGGGCGCAGCAATGTATAAATACAATTCATGAATAACGAAAAAAAAAATGTAAAATGATTGTCAATGTAGAAAAAAATAATAACATAAGATAGAAAAAAATTGAAGAGATAAGGAGAGAACCAGTCTTCGACTAACTGGTGATGTATCAAACCATTTCTGTTTAATTTGAAGGCTGACGGATGTGGTTGACACACTCACTATCCGTCTCTATCAATGAAAAAGCAAGTAAGTAAACAATCGAAAACCTCCACACGATGACCAATTGTTTCTATTACATGACCACAGGATGGTCTGCTGAAGAATAATTTCCGGACTTAAGCGGCCTGACGAAGAAATTCTAAAGAGACTAACAGTAATACCATTACATATACCCAATTTCATTACAATATGAAATGAATCTATATCATAATGACATAACCATTGAAAACGACTGAAATTTTAGTGATGGATTTAAATAACACAGGCGCGGTTCTATAGAGCCAAAACTTTTTTTTTTTTTTTTTGGGCGGGGGGGGGGGGGGGGCTACTGGGGCTCAGGGGATTGTAATGTACATTAGAATATATATGAAATTAAAATTGTACCAATACCGTCCAAATTTATTTTTTTTTGGGGGGGAGGGGCTTGAGCAATTTTTGAGGGTTTTGAGCCCCACCCCCCCCCCTGGTAGAACCGCGCCTGAAAGAACATTTATAAGAGTATAAATGTAATTTCTATAAAATGAAACAATTATTACGAATCACCACACGCGTACAACAAAAACACATTAATCACATTCTAAGTCCCCTTTCTCTTTATTACAGATGAAATAACCAAGCAAAATAGTATTTAAAGACTTGTAGCAATTTACGAATTATTCTGATTTGATTTCTATCGGAGTTCAGCAGACAACTCATACATCGGTCACAACGCTTAACGGATTTCACATCGACTTTAAAAGGCATCGATGCTTGGCCAATGGTAATAGTTTGTCACCCGGTAGGTCTACTACCTTTCATTGAACTCTCCTTAGAGGAAACCAAGCCCAAAGCATTAAAGGGATCGGGAAAGGGATACAGTAACTTTGTGGAGGCTTGATTTAATAAATTGTTAAATCTTGATGTCTGTGTATAATGATAATGAAAATAATAATAATAACAATAATAACATCATTTCTTATGCGCACATATCCATCCCAAGGGATGCTCAAGGCGCCTAACAAACATGTATTATGAAAAAGATATGAAAATAAAATAAGACATAGTAAATAGTTTAACAAATAAATATTACTGTAAAATATAATACCAGAAATTAACCACAATATTCTGACATGAGATAAACATGCCCAGAAGGATAGATATACAGCCAGGAATATAAAAGTTTTGAAATATAAGATGTTAAAACACTGAATTCCGCCATTTGCAAACCAACCTGGGTATGCTTTTGTCTAATATTGCAATCTATGGGTAACAAAAAGGTCTAGCATTTCCGGTCACTTTTTGTGAAGCACAAGATGATTTACAAAATATGACATACACTGATAGCATGTAGGGCCATGCAGCTCAGACTGTTAAAAGTTACTCAATAGTTTTTAATATTCCAAAAGGTTTACTGTATATCTACCCATTAATCTACAAGATTTCCAATCAAAGTGTATGAGAGAGGTTTAAAGCAACAATAATTACACCTTGTCAACACGACATGGGCATCGCCATTTTCTTGAGACTTGACGTACTACACGAAATTGATTGCTTAAAATGTATTCAGATTGATGGATGCTTCTTACCCACGTGTGTGCTAATGTAAAGTTAGCACACACTGTTATTTTCTTTTGATGTCAGAACGCAAATTGCAGGGTGAAGGTTTCGCACAAATGAAATTTTATTTGTTAACTGTGTTGATATTTCAATAATAATGATAATAATGAGATTTTATTTGTTAACTGTGTTAATATTTCAATAATAATAATAATAATAATGTGGAGGTAATATGGCAAAATTGGTAAGAGCGCGCGCTCTTAATCAAAGGGTCGTGAGTTCGAGTCCCACTGATCCCCGCCCATATTTTCTTCAGCAAGCACCTTTGCTGCATTCTACCCAGGTATAATGGGTACCTAACACTGCTGGGGTAATATAATAATGTTCATGATTCATGATTCATGATAACTTATTGTAAACGACTTGAGCACTCTTTGGGGTGGATATGTTGCGAAGTATAAATATTATTTTCATCATTATTATTATCATTATCATTATTATCATCATTATTATTATCATTATTATCATCATCATCATTATTACATATTGTACTCCGAAATGAATTTTTACCTTTTCAGCTATGATTTTCCTGCCTTTAAATTTGTTACTGAACTGAAAACTCTTTCCAACTAAAGTTTTCTAGATAGTTCACGTACAACTTCATCTGCTATGTCACATTATAGAGAAAATGGCTGCATCCATGTCCGAGCTAACAGTCAATTCATCAGCTAATAAACATCTTCATTTATATATCTCTTAAAGTTCGTAAGGCCTATTGTACATCAATAGGCAGGAAAACAACCCATCTATCAGCATATCTACAAGTATTCTGTGTGTTAAGGTTTCCTTTAACTGATCTGTGGCAAGCCTCCTCCTTTATAGTATGAGAGCACACAAAGGTTTCCAAAGTGTTGTTGACTGAAGTTCATTTATGCTCATCCTTTTAATCTGACAGATCATAACATAAAATTCATGATCGTGGAAATATTCTAAACAGTTGTGCCCGTCTTCAACAAAATCATGCATGGCCTCGACGATCTCGATAAGACTCACTTCTTTGATCGTCCATCAGGGAATAGAACTCGTGGTCATTGGTACAAGATTGTAAAGAAGCAAGTCTACTCAAAGCTTAGACATGGCTACTTTTCACAAAGATGCATTAACGAATGGAATAACCTTTCCTCAGATGTGGTAGACAGCTCGTCACTCAATAGTTTCAAATCGAACTTGCTAAAATTTTGGTCATCAAGAAAAGATAAATTTGATCCGGAAGAGTCCTTTGCTTGTCCATGTTCTTCTACTGCTGTACGGCGCCATTAAAACAGTGTTCCAGTTTGAATTCTTCATTAGATGTCAACGAGAGGCAAATAAGTTTATAACTTTAAATGTCTACATCCAAGGTATTATCCAAGGTATTATTCACCTATAAACAAAATGGCGAAAATTCTAGATTCTTTGTGAATATGAAAATGATGCATTGCTGTGGAATATATAAACGTTTCTTTGCTATGTAATCTTGGTACTCAACATCATTTTATGTGGGATCATTATCCCTTAAAGTGAACTGTGACAAACCTAGCTCTTCCTCTGTAAGAGCACAAAATATCGTTTCCAAAGTGTTGTCGGTCGAAGTCCACATTTATTCATCAAACCAGACAGATAATAACATCAAACTTATGAATGTGTGTAAATTCCGAATAGTAGTGCCTGTCTTCTCAAATTCAAGAGAAATTGTGAAAATTTTAGATTCTTTGAAAGGATGAAAAGAATTATTATTGTAAAACTCCTACAAACCTTTGCTTTGCTATTGCAGAGGCTGATGTATTATTCTCTTGTAGATTAACACAGTTGTCTGCTTGGCAAAGGCCTTATGGCGAAATAAGGAAATAATCCTCTTTGTATAGGAATTTTGACATCTCGCATTATTACCCCTGGCATTTCTATCTCTGCCGTTTTTACCTCTGTAATTTTTTTACAACTAGCATTTTACCTATGACACTTTTCCACCGGCATTTATACCCTCTGGCATTCTTTACCTATAGCTGACATTGTTTTACCTTTGGCACTTTTACCGGGCACCGACTTTCCGCTTCATCACCACTTAAAAACCCGTGGTGCGTATACCGCCATTGTCAAATCGGCTGTTTGTACTATATTATTGTTGATAACCTCCGTTACCTTGTGAGTTTCCTAATTCTAATTCAGCTGGTACCCTCCTATGTGCAAACTGGTTTAATATTTCCGCTTCCAGGCCCTTTGATGGTATGTTTCATCAACGTCCCCTTGCAGAGTTTCCATAGAAACTAATGCAATAAAACTAGTACAGTGGTCTAAATATGCCAAGTATCAACAAGATTCCGCGATCCCCTTTGTCTTTATCTACAAAACTTTGAATTCTGCACTTAACTGGCTATTTATAGTCAAGTAGATACCTCGAACGAGCATTGAAAGAAAAAGGATGTTATATCAAGATGCACTGACTATTGGCATTTGTTGCATTATACACAAGTAGGAAGGGCTTACAAAATATCCCAAAATAAACATAAACTAAAAACATAGTTAGACATACCTTAATTATTGGTGAGACCAATAAAATATTCTCAGGGAAACATATTTGTAGATTCTTTGAAAAAATGCAGCTATGTCACATCTGAGGGGGGGGGGGGTGGGTGATGAGTCGAATAATTTCAATGACATGCAGTAGACAGACGATCTCCTAGAGAAAGAAAAATTCTAATAGACATGTAATGATGACATTACACAAACGGAAAGGCAAGCAAGAAGAAGACCTATCTTACACTATAGGCAAACAGAAACTTACGTGGGTTTTGATTATTGATAATGAACTTGTGATTTCTTGCTAAGGAAAACAAAAGCTTGTAAAAGCTTGCAAAAATTATTGCGTAGCATTGCCTTTTAATGCTGTATTGTCGTGATAAAAAAAGTGCATAAGTCGGCTACTACCTGTAGACTTTTCGCAGATTATAAACATGATGAATGGATTTAGGAGATGTTCGTGGGTAGATATAATCGGAGAGTATAGGCTGGTAAAAATATCATTTAACCGGTTGACTTCTGGATTATTTCAATCCGAAAGGCTAATTACTAGTACAGGGACCACCCGGTTTGGTTAGGCAATTGGTCAGAATGAGATTCCGATAACATCGTATATGGGTATAGCAAACCGCCAAAATTTATTGAGAAATCTCAATTTTTGTGAAGTAGTCTTCCTATAACCTACCCATGCATGCACCTATCTGCAATGACCCATTCAGGGGCGGCACCAGGGTATTTTGATAGGGGGAGGCAAGATGACGCATAGGTGAGTTTATTTACAGGCTAAATGAAAAAAAGGGTATCATATACATACAGTTGCAAGACACAGCCCTCTCTTTCCCCATACTCTTCTTTCTTCCTCCTTCTCTTTTTCTTCTTTTTCTCTATTCTTCGTCTTTATTTTGATAAAATGAAAAATCATAGGACGGTCACCCCCGCCCCCGCCCCCCCCCCCCCCCCGTAGCGCCGCCCCTAGACCCATCTAACAATGACACCGAGACTTGTCAGACCATAAACCGAACAAAATTGGCATTACTCCAAAATGGCCGAATTGTTGTCGGTTCATGGTTGGTCTCGCTGTTCATGAACCACGGTCCCTAGACCGTCATCAAAAAGATCGAAGAGTAAGTACATGACCTCAAATACCTAAGAAACTATCAAGTGGTAATCAACGTGAAATCAGTTTGACGATGCATACCTGAGGTATGACCGGGGATAACAATCGTCCGAGAATATATCAATCAGATATAAAGGCCTACTAACAGCGTGTATCAAGGAGACCCGTATAATCTGAAAGATAACAGGATACAGACCTCACCAATTTCAGTGGTAACAAGGTGTCAAACAGTACCATCTCAGTGGTAACAGGGTGTCAAACCCTACTATCTCAGTGGTAACAGGGTGTCGAACCCTACCATCGAAGTGGTTACAAGGTGTCGAACCCTACCATCGAAGTGGTAACAGGGTGTCGAACCCTACCATCGAAGTGGTCACAAGATGTCAAACCTTACCATTTCAGTCGTAATAGGGTGTCGACCCCTACCATGTTAGTCGTAACAGGTTAATGAACCCTTCCATCTCAGTCGTAACAGGTTGTTGAACCCTACCATTTCAGTGGTAACAGGTTGTCGAAGTCTACCATCTCAGTGGTAACGGAGTGTCGAACCCTACTATCTGAGAAGTAACAGGGTGTCGAACCCTACCACCTAAGTGGTGGCATGGTGTACCATTGCAGTGGTAACAGGGTGTCGAACCCTACCATCTGAGTGGTAACAGGGTGTCGAACCCTACACCGGGTGTCGAGCACCTACACCGGGCATGGTGGCTCAATTGATAGAGCGTCCGCCTCATGAACGGGAGGTCGTGGGTTCGATCACCGGCCGAGTCATACCAAAGACTTACAAAAATGGGACCTTCTGCCTTCTAGCCAGGCGCTCGGCATAATAGAATGGAGAAGGGTAATAATAACATATTGTTTTATGCAGGGCCCGCTGGAAGATCAGCTTATAGCTGAAGTGGCTACTCTGGGTAAATAAGAGTTATTATAATTATTATTATTATTATTACAATCTGAGTGGTAACAGGGTGTCGAACCCTACCATCTCATTGGTAACAAGATCCCTACCATCGCAGTAGTAACAGGATGTCGAACCCTACCATCTTAGTGGTTACAGGGTGTCAAACCCTACCATCTCAGTGGTAACAGGGTGTTGAACCCTGCCATCTGAGTGGTAACAGGGTGTCGAACCCTACCATCTCAGTGGTAACAGGATATCGAACCCTACCATCTCACTGGTAAGATGTCGAACCCTACCATCTCAGTGGTAACAGGGTGTCGAACCCTACAATCGCAGTAGTAATAGGATGTCGAACCCTATCATCTGAGTGGTAACAGGGTGTCGAACCTTACCATCTCAGTAGTAACAGGATGTCGAACCCTACCATCTCAGTGGTAACAGGGTGTCGAACCCTACCATCGCAGTAGTAACAGGGTGTCGAACCCTGACATCTGTGGTATCAACGTTAAGAACTATAAGATCACCGCAGTGGTCACAATTGAAGGTGATCAGCATGATCAGGTTTATTATATTTTGAAATGATTCCTAGCTCACCTGAGGCGACAAAATCAGTACAAGGGCATCATGAGCATGATTCCATTGAATGGTAGATGGGAAAATTGTTTGAGGTTCATGAATTTCCGAAAGTTTTTGTTGTTTTTGGCACAACAATCGGAAAGTTTCCTTGAACAGGATGGGTGCACCACCATAATGATCACGATATGTAGAGATGACAACCGAGCCGTCAAAGATTAAAAAAAAAAAGGCGATATGAAGTCTAATGCAAATGTCGTGAATGTCGGGCCTAATCCTGGCGTTTCTTCTTTTACGTTCTTGAAAAAGGGGAAAGTGTAGTTAAATTGAAAGAAGTCCCTTCCTTAACATGGACTATATTAGATATGGGCTATCGAGTTTTATTAGCATTTCAGGGACACAGAAAGACCAGTATCCCTCACGCTGCTCATGATGAAAGTGCCCCCTCCCTCTCCCTTCCCCATGGCTGAACCCAAACTAATCCAGACGGGTAGTACAGTGTGCAAGCTTTGACGAAAGTAAATATTTAAGTAAAGGTTTGTAAGAAGCTACGAAGAAAATGTGATATCATTCGTGTTCAAAACAAGAAAACAGCAATTTCCAAGAAGAGGGGGTCAATGATCATCTTGACAAACATTTTGAAAGTAATCGGTAATGTTTTCAGACATTATTAAAAATAAAGATGCTAAACACGCTGACCTCTTTCATGTCTTTGTACCAAGCAAAAATGTTTTAATGGATCGTAGTTAGTTTAAGACCTCTACTATCGCAAAGGTAGAAAGTTTAAGTTCTCTACCATCTCAGTGGTAACAAGTTTATGATCTCTACCATCTCTTTGGTAACAAGTTTAAGATCTCTACCATCTCAGTGATAACAAGTTTAAGATCTCTACCATCTTAGTGGCAACAAGTTTAAGATCTCTACCATCTCTGTGGTAATAAGTTTAACATCTCTACCATCTCAGTGGTAACAAGTTTAAGATCTCTACCATCTCAGTGATAACAAGTTTAACATCTCTACCATCTCTGTGGTAACAAGTTTAAGATCTCTACCATCTCAGTGGTAACAAGTTTAACATCTCTACCATCTCAGTGATAACAAGTTTAACATCTCTACCATCTCAGTGGTAACAAGTTTAAGTTCTCTACCATCTCAGTGGTAACAAGTTTAAGATCTCTACCATCTCCCTGGCAACAAGTTTAAGATCTTTACCATCTAAGTGGTAACGAGTCTAACCAAGTGGCATCATGCACCCCTTCCACGACGTATGAGCATCGTTGTATATCGAGGAACAGGTGAAGGCTCTCTCATTATAAGAGGTCTCGTGTCAGTTCTTGTCCGGTGCTTTAATCCTTTGACAAGGGGTTTTGCCTACAAATGTCCCTCCCCACCCAGGTGTATTAGATTGGTACCTGGCAATGCTTATTGCAGGGCTCGCAGTAAGAGCAGTAGTTATACTGATGTTGCTATCCTGGGTAAATAAAACCCTATTGTTACCCCTTCTAAGGTTCATTTGGTCAGGCTTTCAAGCGCAGAGTCTCGCCAGAAGAAACTTCCCCAACTATTGTCATTTTCCGTTTCTTTCTGATTGCTAAGGATGAACAATAATGGCAGACTGTCAATGAGAAAGGGATGCAGAAGTTGTCGTTTTCCTGTAAGTCTACCTATAATGTCTATCTTTGTCCCTATAATGTCCTGCATTTCCTGCATGGTAATGATCATTGCTGATGGTACTTGATAGATAAGCATCGTGGTCTTTGTTTACTACGAAACCAAGAAATGCAGCTCTGCTAATTTTTACACATAATAATAGGTGACGGCTGAAAGTATATGGATCGAAATGATCTCCACGGTTTATCATTTTGCTTTATAATCGACATAGTTAACATAAAGTGATGCAAAATTTTGTTTCATCACTTTTAAAACTTCCTCCGAGTTCTTCCTATTCTTCTCCCATCCTCTCCTCTTCCATTCTCTTCCATTCACTAACGATCAAAAGTGCCAAATGTTTTTTTAACACTTGGTACAAGAATGAACCATTTTGAGGCAAAACAAAAGTATTATGCTCTGTTATAAATGACCTTATAGACCCCAAGATATCATCAGAAATATGAAATATTATATTTCATGGTATGAATTTCGATGCCGTTTAAGGTGTGGCCAATTTCAAGGATATTTTTTGGAAGCTCGCATTACTTTTTTTTTTTAAATGCCCCCAAACAACAAAGTCTACAAAATAATGATTCGTTGAGTTTTCCCTACTCTCAACAAGGTAATGCCCAACCTTGCTTCCAATGAAAATGCTCTGAATTAAGTTTGAAATGGGTACTAATCCCCAAGTCGGGTTAGGGCGTCGTAAAATGGCATTTGGTGACTGCTACATATCTCTCTGAATCACGTTATGAGTAATCTAGAATATCTTCAAAACATTATTTTCCAAATAACGTTTCAGATTAGGTCAGGTCCCTCCCTCTCAACAAACAAGATTTGTGCGATTGCGATACACCAGTCTTTGTATGATTAGAATATGTGTTAATATGTAAACAAAGTATATAATATCATTATATTCAAATTTTCCCACATCGCAAGTACATAACGAGTAAGTATTAAATGTCATAAGATTCAAATTTTTCACACGTCGCGTGTACATAGTAATGAGTATTAAATGTCATAAAATTCAAACTTTCACCCTTCGCGTGTACATGGTAATAAATATTATATAATTCAAATTTTCCCACATCGCGTGTACATGGTAATGAGTAAGTATATGTTATTTGTTAAATGTCAAAACCGATTCATCTCGAAGGATAAATGGGTTTGAAGAGGTAACAAAAGGGTCACCAGGACAGACAGCAGGTGGCAATGAAAGGGGAAAGAAGTATTGTCTATAATTTCAGAGAGGTTACAGGAAACTAACCAATACAATGTATCATGGCTACAATCCGTGAAACAGGTAACTGCCAGGTCATTATAAAGGTGGTATCGGTGGGTCTTCAATCATGATTGGGTAACAGAGTCAAGGTGACCTTTGGGTATGACGTTTTTGTGAAGATGAAAAACGTGCAATTTAATTCTTTCTAATCGACCCGTTTGACTGAAGAGTGACCACTGTTCTAAGATTTACTTTAGTCGAAAAATAATGCTTTAAACGTTCTTATTCTAGATTATAGAGAGTCACTTTTTGAAACAATGTCTTGTTTAAACTGGAAATCCAATTTCCTTAATAATCAAGTTGCTCAGAATGAGGAGAAAAATAAGATGATGATGAAAATACATTTAGTTTGCTCATATATCCATGCCACCTGGCTCTGATCCAGCTACTACCAAAGTGCTGGAAGATCGGCTGAAGATTGGCAAATAAATTACAGATGAGTGTCGTGCCAAAGGCAAAATGGATAAGTCAATGCAAAGCATTCCCTGTCTAGGCACTCATGTCCGTTGAAAAATCATTGTATTTGCCCATTCTCACCCGGGTGAGTTAAATGGTTAAATCTGTTAGGAGGAAATTACTTGACCAACCATCATTATCATTATTAACATTATTATTATCCCTATTATCACCAATTTCATGACCACCATCACCACTACCATCATCTTCACCACTCTGCCCTTCTTTGGCAAAAGGAAGCAAGTGGCACAAGTGACATTTCTTGTACAAGAGCAAAATGTATCCATGAAGGTTTTTTTTTTACCTCCATGATATATCTGTCATTTACACTGACATCAATGCAATACCATGATGCCTTGCCTAACATATCTCTTAGCAAGATGAGTGTTCATGCATAAAATTTGGCCCAGAAGTAGAGCACATTAGGTAAAATATGAAAATATCAATAGCTCAAATTTGGTTGATGTGTCACTTGCTTCCTTTTGCCAAAGTAGGGCAGCGACTATCACCACCATCACCACCACCACCACCACCATCACCACCACCACCACCACCACCACCACCACCACCACCATCACCATTATCTTCACTCTATCATCCACTATCTACATCATCATGGTTATTATCACTTTCATCATCATCATCATCATCATCATCATCATCATCATCATCACCACCACCATCATCATCACCATCATCACTATATTACTTACCTTTCGGTGAGATGAAGATACCAGTGCCTATGATGATGCCCATCACCATACTGATGCATTCTTTTAACCCTAGTGATCGCGCCAACACCACCTTATCTGATCCCGCGTCACCGGAGTCATCCCCGCCCTTCACCGTTCCATTCTTAGCAGTGTCTGTCATGGTCGTAGTTTGGTATTAACGCTTTTATGAAGAGCTAATGGAACAGAGCAGAAAATATTTAAGATGGAGGGTCAAAACATTTTAAAATCAGTTATTGTATTTATTTATTCATGCATTCATTCATATATAATTGTTTTACTCCCAGATAAACAGGAAAAAAATCAAACGAAAAACGAAAACGACCGAGCTGATCACAAGGGTGTTTTTGCATTTTTTTAAAAATTGAAATTGAAGGAGCTGATGCACACTTTGGGTAGATATTTTTTTGTCGTTGTTGAAAATTTTCAATAAACAAATAAGGATTGAAAATTTCTGAGGGGCACCTGCCCCCTGCCCCCACCTCGTTGCGTACAGTCATGTATATGTTTGTGAGAAAAAATAAAGGAAGAGAGACAGAGAGAGAAAGAGGAAGAGAGGGTGGGGTATAAAGAATAGAGAGGGATACAGAGATACAATGCAAAGTGTTTACCCATTCTGATTTTGGTATAACAATTTGTAATATATAGGATAACATAAACGGTCTGATGGCGTTGGGTTACAAAAAAAAAGGCATTTGTTTTTACTGTATCGCTATCCCCTTCCCATGTCGGATGAGATTATATGATAATGCGACACTTCATCAGGTTAACAAACAAATTGTGTGCATAAATAATGCAGAGCATAATGGAACCTCTGCAGCTTGAAAACACTGTAAACCAATAATAACTTTTCTACAGCACGTGTTGTGGAATCGTATATCGAGTTTTGTGAATAATGATTATCATATTCCACTGTGAATATTGTGAATAACATAATGAAATCTAGAGGTGTTGTGGTCTAGTGGATAAGTCTCCGGACTGTGAACCAAAAGGTTTAAGGTTCGAACCCCTGGGGCAACACATTTGCTCTTTAGCAAGACATTATTTGCCACACTCGACACAAGTAGCTTGCAGGAATTAATTGCTTAAAACAATGATCTAGTGCAGTAATTACAGTACTGGTTAAATCCAGAGGCATAATGTCCAAAGTCGATTTGAACCGGATTATTATCATTATCATTATTATTATTATTATTATCATTATTATCATTATTATTATTATTATTATCATTATTATCATTATTATTATCATTATTATTATTATTATTATTATTATCAATATTATCATTATTATTATTATTATTATTATTATTATTATTATCATTATTATTATTATTATTATCATTATCATTATTATTATTATCATTATTATTATCATCATTATTATTATTATTATCATTATTATCATTATTATTATTTTATTATTATCATCATTATTATTATCATTATTATTATCATTATTATTATTATTATTATTATTATTATTATCATTATTATTATTATCATTATTATTATCATTATTATTATTATTATTATCATTATCATTATTATTATTATCATTATTATTATCATTATTATTATTATTATTATCATTATTATCATTATTATTATTTTTATTATTATCATTATTATTATCATTATTATTATCATTATTATTATTATTATTATTATTATTATCATTATTATTATTATCATTATTATTATCATTATTATTATTATCATTATTATTATCATTATTATTATTATTATTATCATTATTATCATTATTATTATTATTATTATTATCATCATTATTATTATCATTATTATTATCATTATTATTATTATTATTATTATTATTATTATCAATATTGTTATCATTATCATTATTATTATCATTATTATTATCATTATTATTATTATTATTATTATTATTATTATTATTATTATTATTATTATTATTATTGTTATTATTAGTATCATCATCATCATCATCATGATCATTCAAGTAGCAGTGAAGCAGCAGTATAGGAAGTAATAGCACTACTTTTATAATAGTAGTCATGGAAGTAAGATTTTGAATTTAGATTGTGCATAATAATCCATGATATAACCCAGGATGTGAATGTAATGTGCAAATTATTCGAGGAGAAGGTTGCGCCCAATCCGTACAATTAAATCAATTTTTCACTAACTTAAGATTAATGTTTTGCCAATCGCATTCTTTTGTAATCTATAGACAGATAGATGCTTGTCTGGTATCAGTTGGATGATACTTAATAATGCTGGTAGGAATATTTTCATAAGCATATAGGAGAACAGGAAAGAGAAAAGGTTCTTCTCATTTTTCTGCTGGTACGATGAACAAAATGTCTGCAGTCATTTTAAGCCTTAAGCTAAATCTTATTAAATCGTCTTGTTTTTGATTTGGCAAGGGGTTTGACAGAAATTCTGCTTCAAAACTCCGTATAATAGATTAAACGATACATTTAGAAACGTATGAAAAAAATGTACTTTTATACGGGAGAGAAGGTTCTTGCGTGTGTTAGCTGGTAGCTGCTTTTGTACTCCACAAAATTCTGAAAACAGAATTTCGTGAGCCGATTTTTTTTTCCAGCCAGCACAATTTTGCTCCAAGATCAATATTCGAGCAATGTTGACTGCCCCAGTTCTTCGTACAGGCCCTCTCCTCGGTGGCGGTGGTGTATGGGGGTGGAAGATGTTTAAGTTCAAGGTTAGGTTCAAACACAGCTACCTTAAAATGAGTTTCTTCGGAGAAAGCGAAAACGTGGCTGCTACAAGATCAATAATATATTTCTAGCAATCTGGATGGAAATTCGATTGAAATCAATTTTGAATGAGATATATCACATTCAATCACATCCAGTTACGTAAATAAATCTTTACTCTAGTTTCTGTGCGTCCAAGAAAATGGAAAAGAAAAGAAATAGTAAACAGACGAAAGAAATTGAAATAAAAACCAAACAAGAAAAAGAGTGAAGCTAGAATTGTATAGTAACTTACTTTTTACAACAATACTAACAACAAATAAGAAAAAATAAGCCAAAATCAGTCATCTTTTACCACCAATGAAAACCGAACAAGAAAAAAGTGAAATAATCCAGAATTAATAACTTAATTTTCACAATAATAAAAACCAACAAGAAAAAAAAAAGAAGAGTGAAATGAACCAGAATTAGTAACTTACTCTTTTCAACAATAATAAACACCAAACAAGAAAAACAGTGAAATATGCCAGAATTAATAAATTGCTTTTTACAACAATAATAAAAACCAAACAAGAAAAAAGAGTGAAATAGGCCAGAATTTGTAACTTACTCTGGAAAAATACAATATACAATCCAAACAAGAGAGGCTAACAATAAGCACCAACACAACGCTCACAGAGAGAAGATTGACAGCGCAGTTCCGCCCAAAGCGAAGACCGAATGAAAAGTGTTCACAGAGCGTAAGTTATTAATCGACTAGTTATGAGCTGCGCGCACAAGTGGTCTGTGCGGATTGTCGTTCAACACAGTGGGAGATTTTCGGGTGGGGGGGGGGGGGGGGGGGGGGGGAGTGCCCAGGCTCGTGACTCCCTTTTGAAACCAAATTGACTTACCCTCAGTACAAAACTCCAAGATTGTACCCCAACCCCATCGTTTTTTAAGGGACGATCTTCTCTCTTTTTCTTGTCTGCAAATGTTGCTGAATGCTGTGCCCCCCCCATTTTAGGAAGTCCTGGATCCACTCCTGGTTCAACAGTTCTGTCAGTTTCTGCAGGTCTCTCGATATCTTTCGTACAGAGATATTGAACTCTTTCGTTCGAGATCCAGGACGAGATCTATTCCTTATTGACAGTAGAAAGTATGTCTATTGTTTAATAGGAAGATAAAGTAGGTCTCTTAACTTTGTCCTGCTTTTTTCGTCTTTTTTTCCTTCACTTTTTTTTTTTTTTTTTTTTTTTGGTTGGTGTTGATTTTCTTAGCGGTCATCTTGAGTACAAAATACTGGACGGTTCAGTAAGAATGAATGTGAGATTGAATTACTTGCCTCGCGGGGAGCCCGGAAAAAATCAGTTGGTAGAGCGTGCATGTAAGCCAGGGTCCCGGGTTCGAATCCCGGTTTGGGCATTGCAATTTTCTCACACTCTTTTTCTATGATATATTCAATCCTATATACCAATTATGATAATGACTTATTGTCCTCTATAGAAATTCGATGGCATGGATTGGGATGGCATGGGAAATACTTGTCTCACTGCTAAGCGTATGGTATGGTTGATAATGGATACCCCCACTGCGCTGATGTAAGAATATGTGCCAAATGTGAGAATGTTGCTTTCCCTCGACGGGGAGCCCGGATAGCTCAATATTATTGGTAGAGCAGAGGACATGTAAGCCAGGGTTCGAATACCGGTCTGGGCATGGCATGATGGTAATTTCCTCCCATTCTTCTTTCTAAGAATGAATCTAGCAAGTACTACATTGTACTCAAAGTGCAGTACCCCGGTAAATGAATGATCAAACGATTCACATTAAATATCCTAAAATCGACGAAATTGTAAACATTACAGATTATCAGCAGAAAATATACTCGGAATGGCATATTCTTAAAATTAAAAATTTGCCAAAGAGTTTAAATCTGATTAAAGTCATGGGTTAAATGAGGATTTAAACATGTAAAATGTTTTTTTTTTTTTTTTTTTTTTTTTTTAGATTTCACTTGCTAGTTAATTTCAGTTTAGGTAGAATAATTTTAGCATTGACAATAGAAAATCAGCTCGACTAAAGATAGAACAGGAAGGAGAGCTGACTAGTCTAATTGGTTCCGTTTAATCTCCCCCAATTACTTTGACACATTTTTTAGCCGTTATTTGAGCTGCTCAAATCTAAACTTTCTGTTAACTTACTTTAGGATTCCAGTTTCTTCTCACTCTATTTGAATTCAGTAGTCCTCATTCGCCTACCCGACAGAGGCGTCGATCCATTTTTCGGATTGGGGGGGCAAGACGACCAAGCGGAGATGAACCCACGGCTACTATTTGTACACACGCACACACACACACCCTCACACACATGTATGTATGTGTATATATATATATATATATATATATATATATATATATATAAAACATAGGCCTATATCAACGTGAAGCATTTTCAAATTGGGAAATTAAGCAACTTGCTACGTGAACCATCCTGCTTTTTTTTTCTTCAATTTTGCGAGCGAGCGAAGCGAGCGAGCAAAAAATAACAAATTTCTTGTTATGAGAGAAGAGTTTAATTATCATATAGGCATACATGATACCTGATATATATGTATATGGTTACTTTGCTGCCAAATATGAACTCGCTGGTCCATTGTTGCTGCCCCCCAAATCACTCTGTTTTTTTTATATATCGAGCGAGCGAAGCGAGCAAGGAAGCACACACTGTTTTTCATGGTAGATGTAGTAAACCCTTCGGCAAATTACGCTGTGAGCCAATGAAGCATCTATTATCTATTCGGTCTCATCGAATTCGTTTGCTTTTCAAAACCATTAATATGAAACGAGCGAGCGCAGCGAGCGAGGAAAAATATACCCTTTTCCATATGACAGAAGTGTTATTTCGTCATCATAAAAATGTGATAAAAATGTGATATGCCTATACCAGAACAGAATATTATTATTATCATTATCATCAGAATACACTATAAACCTGTCATGCCTGTATGATATCTAAATAATACATCCGATCACCTGTGTGCCGAATATGACACTGTTTTAGCTACCTCGCTTGCAGTCCGAATCCATTCTGTTTCTACTATATAGCGAGCAAAGTCAACGACCGATCCCGGCAAAATTATATGGATTCGTCCCAAAATCTTTTTCAGCCACCTTGCTGCCCAAATATAATGATCCTTTGGAATCTCGCTGCTATAATAAGCTACTTGCTGCCCGAAATCATCTTGTATCTAGCTTTTACCAGCGAGAGTACAGTGGAGTAGCGAGCGAGTTAATGAAAAATATGTTTTTGTTTCGCGTTTTTTTTTTATCCAGGCCGTTATCTCCTGAAATTTTATCTATTTTTAGGTCAACTGGCCGCTCGATTTCTAGGAGTGATATATTGTTTGGTTATATTACTTCCTATGAGTGGAAGAATAGTAGAACATTAGATAGAAACACAAGACACAAACCGATTTCCTTTCATAAGAATAGTAATTATCATCGGCATTGTTTAAGATACAATAAATGCGAGCGAGCGCTTCCCAGTGTCCCATTTTCTTTCTTTTTTCTTGTTTTACGCTTTCATTTCACTTCCTTCCTTCCTTTTCCTTTCTTTTCTCTTTCTTTTTACTTTTTCCTTTTTCTTTTTTTTTGGGGTTGGGAAATTATTGGGGGGGGGGGGGCAAAATGATATCTTTGCCCCCCCGAAATTTTCTTGGGGGGGGGGGGGGACTGCCCCCCCTGCCCCCCCCCCCCCCCCCAGGATCGACGCCTCTGCTACCCGATCCAGGTTAGGTAAATGGTCAAGACAGAAATTAATTCTGAATGAATGAATCCTTGATTATACAGGCCGGGGTAATACTACTGGAAAAGCATGATGAGGGCACGTGATGTTACAGACAGAAATGTTATAAGTAGCCATTGCTAATATTGGTAATATACACAGGCCCATTACTCACTCCCTTTGAAACCCTATATCGACAAACAGTTTAATAGTACACCCCACTTTCCTCCCGAAGTCCCCCTTCTAAAAAAAGATGATTTTCTACTCAAAAGGTATCTGAAAATGGGATAACCCTTTCATTTCCTTCTTGCTTACTTTTTGCTTGTCAGATTATTTCCGAAATTACGCTCCCTCGCAAAATTTCGGATCCTCATAATGACAAAAAAGCGGAAGTGGGGAAGGGACGGCGATATAGAGGGTGGAGGAGGTATAAGTCTTAAAACCCTACCGAAACAACAATAACAAAAACAATAACAACTACAAGACCGACATTAACAACAACAACAACAACCCCCAAAAAATGTAATTTCAGTCTTGAGTCTTGATTTTTTGCTCCCCTAGAGCTTTGACGACAGAACTATCCAGGCAACATTAACGACAAACTTCAAAATACCGCGTTAAACAGACAGAATGCAGTAGATAACATATGGATGACACATGATATCAAAGTGTCCTTGTCTTCAAACTTATTTTTTCAATGCTAGTGACAAGGCAAATTGGGAATCGGGTGGGACGAGGAAATTCGTTGGAATACAACCCGTTGTCAGACGATCTCAAAACAATGGAACCTAATACCGGACGTATCCATTCATTGTCCAAGCCGATGTGACCATGAACATAGGTCAAATAGTACATGCTATTACTTTAACAGTTGAAAATACATTTCCCATGGAAAAGGCGTTTCAAGTAAGCAGTTGCTATGGAAACCAACTATAACCAAAGTGAAAGGGTAACTATTATGAAGCATATCTGGCGATCAATAGTACGATTTGTTTTAAAAACAGTCGGAGAAATTGTATAACACTAGTCTTGAAGGTGGAAAATGATATGCAGCCTAAGCCTTCAAGTCGGAGGATGGAAACTATCAACTGCAAAACTGGGTTTAAAAAAAGAGCTCATATGCTTGGAATGAGGAATAAGGGGATGGGGGGGGGGGGGGGAAACTTGCCCAACCCGTTAACGGATGACCTTGATCATGTTGTATAAAATACTTTTTTGAATCATTATAGATGCATTATGATCATGGACCTTGTTTGTAGGAGCATAAAGGGTGGATGCTGAATGCTTTTGTTGTTGTTGTTGTTTTTTTGTTTTTAATAAAGTGGCCCTAATTTAAGAATATATATAGAACGGTAGGGAAAAAAGAAGTAAAAATTATAATGATTTCAAAAGGTTATTACACTTTGCAGATGCTTTTTAATGTAAAAAACTGAAATATTAGGAAAAAATTCGTGATGTGTGCTCGAAGTATCAACGTGTTTAGAAAGAAGGAACGATAACTTGACTTCCTCCCTTCGTAAAAATAAAAAATGTGTCAAAGATTGAACTATTAGTAATTCTTTGTGTATTGTCTTGTCTTTAATTGTATTTAACTTCATTGATATAGATCAGTTTTCTATTGTATTTTTCCGTTTCTTCTCATTTCTAAAGGCAAGTTTGTAGCACCCTATTCGTGTATACTGTACATGTCAAAGATGTTTTTGTTGTTAGTATATTTTATGTTATATATGTAAAGAGTTCGAAAACAATTTTTGTGTTTTTAAAACATGACAATAAAGAAAATTGAATTTAAATGAATTGAATTGAACTGAATCGAATTGAATTGAAGTTAATGATATTTTTCTAACATTTATTTATATTTTTTTTTACATAAGATTAATTTTGTTCTTGCTTCATTGCTACTGAATTGTCTGAATGTTCTGAGTTATCTCTTTAAAAGCATCCCTATCATTAAATAAATCCAATTCTAATTGTTCATTAAGTCTTCTTTCCGTAGACGTTTGAAATATTTCGATAAATTCCTTTAGCGAGATTGGTATGTTTTCAGAGTCTAGTATGGTTTCATTTTCAATCTTAAATAATTATAGCAAGTGGATTAAAGTTATCCAGAAAACATTAACCAACTATTATGCCCATTATCATGCACAGTTAGAAAGAAAGATTCAATTTTTTGCACCCTAAATGCAACACTGGCAGCACCTTTTGGGGTGCAATCTTGCACCCTACATGAAGAAGGTGCAAAGATGCACTGTTTTCTAATTGTTTGCACCCAGAAATGCCCGTCTGCACCTCTAAGGGTGCAGGAATTTTAGCATTCAAAGGGGTGAATCTGCACCTTCCCTAAAGGTGCAACTCTGCACCCTTAAGGGTGCCAAAATGGTGCATAATTTTTCTTTGTGTGCAAAGTTGTACCTAGAAAGGAGCTCCCAGTGTTGCATTTGAAGGGTGCAAAATTGAATCTTTTGTTCTCAATGTGTGGTTATTCACTAAGTTTTGTTTTTGCAAATGTACAAATTTGTGATGTAAACCGGCTAATAGATTTTATGACGATGACTTGCTCATCCTTGACTCTGTTCAAACCTATTTCCTTCTGCAGTGAGAAAGCCAACATGGAAGGATGCTCTACGTCACACTTTGGAAATATCTGATGTGAAGTCCACTGCCATGCATTGTTCTGTGTTAAGAATACATTGAACCGATCGGAAAGAAATGTATGGTGATACTGTGTTTTTATTGACCCAATAAAACATACAAATACCACCCAAAAAAAAAAAAAAAAAAAAAAAAAAAAAAAAAGAAAGGAAGAAAGAAAGAAAGAAAGAAACGTATGGTGGCCCTGAACTACGCTCGACAACAAGTCATGTTGCGACGTGAATTTCGCATCCCTGATCATGAATTTCGCATCCCGGGTCCTGAACTTTGATGGTTCCGCACTGATTCTGCTTAGGGGAGGTGTCGTAGTAGAGTGGTTTAAGGCACTTGACTGGAGACTCGAAAATCGGGGGTTCGATCCCCGGCACGGCACTTATTCTCTTTGAGCAAGGCATTTTGTCTCCATTGCTCTGAAATCGTACATTAAATGAATTATCGTGCTATATATAGGCACATGTATACCAACGCGTGCGTGTATGTGTTAAAAAAAATCGGAGGGGGGGGGGGATGGGAGAAGAGACAAAAATTTCCTCTCAGGTACTATTCTTTGATCATGTATAATTATGAAAATGTTTTATAAATAGTTTATGAAAATGTACCTTTAAGAAAATATTATTGCAATTTATGTTTAATCCAAAATTTTAATGTATAACGCATCCTGTTTTGTTGTGAAGAATATGTAAAATTTTGTTATGAATGACGTGTACAATATGAATGCGATTTGAGAGAAAATGATTTTAAAATATCTTTAAGAAAAAAACTCTTTTTTGTTTGTTGTTTGTTTTTCATTCGTCATTTTGGATTCGATTCACGGTTCAACTAACGCAATCTCTTAGTGGCCTTCCTTTATTTGCATTGATTTGATCTGATCTCGCTTTAACAAAGGAATTTACTGAAAAGAGAAAAAGGCAATATGGAAAAAATACTTAAGGGAGACGAAAATAATATTGTAATGATTAACAATGATGAAAGATGTATAATAATCGTGTTATTTCCTTTGATTCCCTGAAATGTTTGATTCGATATGGTACCCTAAGTTAATTTTCCATTTTAATTCTTCGAGCTGGTATGGGCATATTCTTGCACATTCTTGACAGTTCATTGTTGTTTATACATGTATTTACAAAGAACGAAACAAATCTGTTCTTCCTAACATTCCCCATTCATTTGAATTATATGCAGATCAGGTGTGCTACGGGAGTAGCCTCCCCCCTTACCTTTCACCACACAAGTGATACCCCCCCCAAAAAAAAAAAAAAACAAAACAAAAAAAATCCATCCGTCTGTGTACAGAAAAAAATAACGAAATTTACTCTGTAAAAAAAAAATGAAAAAATGTTGTAGAAATCTACGGTTAATAGTGTTGGCAGTAGGCTTGCCAGTAATTTACTGTACGTTCCGTAAATGATACGGTAAAATACTTTATCATTTCGAGTTAAATTGTCCATTTTACTGCTGTTTACAGTCTTACCGTAGATTAAACAATACGATACTGTTAAGAAAATACAGTATATTACTGGCAACTCTGCTGCCGGTATTGAATTTACAGTAAATTTTAGAGTAATTTTTAACAGTGTGTATATAAATAGGGGAAAAAAATTAAAGACAAGCAAATGACAAACTATTGACGCTTGAACCCTTCTGAAAGGGACAGAATGTCAATTACAAACATTATTTAGTTTATCAACAAAGTTTGGGATGGAAATGTTTTCCTTGGAAACAAAAGGATGTCAGATAGGGCTGACTTCCCGCCATTGTATACATCAGATCACTGCAGGCATGACAAGTTTTCTTCAATGCGATGACTAACTATAACCTTATGGTCGACTTGACATTTTATGAATCTAGAAAGTTCTTTCCATGGAAGTTTTTTGTGTCGATTCGTGATCGTACGTGAGCTGAATTTTAGCTTTGTTGCCCAAGGGGTAACCTTGAGCAATTTGCATCATTTGCATAAATATAAACGTGATCGCTGCTTTACAGATTATGCAGCCTAAGACAGTTTACCCAAAATATGTGAAGGGAATGAATAATGTCAACAATATCTCCATTTTTATCAGATTTTATTCGCATTCGTGGCGATTTGCTCAAAAAAAATTATCATTAAATCCACCTTTGGGGAGTTGATTTCAAGAAATTAAAGTCTCGTTCACATATTGTTTTTGTTTTCTTTCGGCACTCAGTGTTGTGAATCAGGTGCCAAGCCCATGTTAACCACCGTAGCTCCGCCACCTTATGGATGTAGCTTCATCACATCAAGAATTACAGACAACACATCCACAATCATCAAGAGGCGATCTAGTACACCCCCTCCTCCCCCATTCCTCAACTATCATCTTCCTCAAAGTACATCATAATTTAACAAGGCCTACTCTTTTCTGAATGACTTTACAAGGACAAAAACGTCAGGAAAAAAAAATTATTTCCTGAAATGTTCTTAAAGTCAAATGGCCTGAAAAAGGTGCAATCGAACCTTGAAGCGGATGTGGTTAAAATGTTTAAAACATTGTTACATACGGTGAACCTACTTTTGGTGAATTCACTCAGGAAGACTTCCAACTTTTCATGCCCGTGAAGGTTCAGTATGAGACTATACGTAAAGGATATCAATAATTTTCGAGATATATTTACATGTGATATGTTTTGCTCGAGCAAAGCGTAACTGTTCAAACAAGTTGTTTTAAATCGGCCATCATTGTAGCATTTTCTTGGGCCGCGCTCCAAGTAAAAGTTTATCAAGCAAATTCTGTTTCTAGGCTCATGCTATGTCAGGCAAGTGGCTTGGCAGTTGGTATTGTTTGAAAGTTTACAGTAGGGTACAACGTCAGATCTCGGGGAAAATACAAAGGAGGTTTGTACGGGGTGGCGTAAGCCCTGTCAAAAGTTTTACTCCCTGTTCATTTTCCAAATTCGCTGGAGAGAGCGATTTGACCTACTTCTCTTAAATGTAATACAAATGGCTGTATGGTTGATAAAATTAACCTTTATAAAATTGCGTTAACTGAAGAGAAATATCAGCTTACTACTAGCTTTCAAAAAGAATTTGAGAGCAGTTCAGAATTAAAAAAATAATGGCTGGTCATTAGCATCATGCCCTTGCAAGTAAAAGTGTAAGCTACTATGAGAAGAGGCTTGCAAAATATCAAACAAATGCTTTTTGAAGAAAGAAAATTTCTCCTTTTCAAATAAGCATTTCCTAATCAGGCAAGCTTTTGTGTCCAACAATAAAACATTTCCTTCCGATTCCGATTAAAATTCAAAAAGGAATTTAAGCTGATGCTGGCCGTGGAAAGAGACTGCTCTCAGAGTAAGATTTTTTTCCTTCCTTGCAAAATCAGAACATCTGAAGATGCAAGCAAAAGGTTAGAAAAGGCATTTGCTAGTTTTATGGACACAACAATATCATCCACGTTAGGCATGGAATTGCCCAAAGTTAGTGGGGTTTATCATCGCTCTCATGTTGGAAATTTTGAAATAATTCAATAATGACAACATATAGAGTGTATATATTTATTTAAGGAATCAAGGTATGTTAATTTTTTAGAATATTTGTGACCCTCTTCCACAATCATTATGACCCAGTCGCAATAGGAATTTTACAGCTTAGAGTGTGGGGTGGGGAATCGATTTTTCAGTCTTCTGTATTTTATGAAAAGAATGAAAGTTCATCAAACAAAATTTGAGTGTAAAATATAATGCAGTAGCCAGGATTGATCTACGTTCTCATATCGCAATAGACATTTTACTGATTCCGTGCAAAATTGTTGAACAAAAATTTCCCTTGATAACTAAGTGCTTGTCACGGATTGCCCGACATAGCAACAGCTAATGTGTGCAAACCTGATTCCATCTATTTAGATGTCATGCAGAACAGGTGAGCTGAATAGTGTAGTCAATTTTTCTGGAGAGAAACGTGCATAAATTATACAGGTCTCTTTAAGAGTAACTACCAAAAGCTCTGCACCGCCCGGCTTGACGTTCAAAATCAAACGTCATGAGTGGATTATACGCCAGGTTTCACTCCCATCCGATTGATTAATGGACTTGATGGAGTTTAGATGCAACCTGTTAGGCTATGGTCACAAAGCCCAAAATCAGTCAGCTCGGCGGCCGGGAGGCGAGTTTTTAGTCAATTTCGCCCGGGTACCGAGCAGCGGCCGCCCGGACACTGCTGCTATTTAGGGCATCGCTCGGTTGCCGCTAAAGTTTTAGTGCGGATTTAAAATTTCGGCGGCGCCTGCTGACTTTTCACCCGCCGCCCAAAATACGCTGGGTGCCTGAGCGGTCACTGCCCGGAGACCGACTTAATCGAGCGGTCGCCGTCGAGCGATTTAGGTTAAAAATCGAAGGCGCTAGATGAAATGCATGCCGAGCGGTTGCCGCCTGTGTATGGCTAGGAGATCGGTCGGTCACCGGTCGGCTAGTTCAAAATAGATTGGCTTCCGGGCGGCTTCTGCTTGATTACCCACATTCTCTATCCAACCATAATAGGCGTTGTTCATCCTATGGGCATGTGGATCTCGCTGTCGTGATCCTTGAAGTGGAATCAATGGCATCGTTGACCTCGTTGACATGTCAGATGCAAAGCAAACACGTTTTTGTTCATGGCCAAGGGGCAATCACATATATACCCACGTCGTTCGTGAGAAATAACCTGGGAAGACTGGCGGGCCGCCGTCGGTACACCTACAGGACACGCGCAGATTCCCCGCCGATCAACGGCCGGCCGCCGAGCGATTTCTTAAATATAGGCATGTGGCAGATGGGAGATCGTGCGGGAAACGGTAGGTCATCTTTCGGTCATTGCCCGGACGCCGCTCGGAGAAAATCCCCCAATGTCGACAAGGTTTTACCTAAATCGACCGGCGACCGACGGGAAGTCGACAGGGCATCGCTAGGGCTTTAGAGTCCGCTCGACTTCTCCAAAAATCGTTGGGCGATGCCTAAATTCCAGCGGCGCCCGAGCAGGCTGCAAATCGGTCGGTCGCCGCTGACTTTTGTGACCTTAGCCTTAGTGTCACTGACGATAGGAAATGGATCGGAGCGCTTGAAGGGTCACTCTTCTTTAGAACTCCTTCTCTCTCTCTCTCTCTCTCTCTCTCTCTTGTTCCCCCCCCCCCCTACTCATGGTCCATCCGACATGCTGACATTCTCAATAAAATTTGCAAGGGTTTGCTTGTTCCACACACAAAAAAAAAACCAAGTTAGAACAGTTTAATTTTTTTTAATTTGAAATATTCCATTTATTGGTCATTTTCTGGTGGAGGGTCACAATTAATTCTAATCCACGCCATGATCTTTTCCCAACAAGAAGAGGTCGAACGGTATTGTGCATATTCCTTTTTTTATTACTACGATGGGAAATGAAATCTAGTTTCTAAAAACTAAAAAATAATCATAATAATGGTCGGAAAAATAAAACTGCGTTTGGGTAAATATCAGCAACAATTCATGTCAGGAAGAGAGATTGTCCAAAATGATCACCAGAGGCAGTTGCACATCACTTTCGCTTCCAGTCATAACACATACCAGGTAGTTGTTTCGATTATTATCTTCAGTTTTGTTTAATCAGGGGGACATAGGAGTAAATGTGATAGCTATGATAGCAATCAAGCAGTTATCCAGGTTAACTGTCGTCACAGGAAAACACCGCTATCATGCCAAGTAGATATAAAGACCAAGGCCTATGTGGTTTTCTATAATTAGTATACCTTTCGACCCAATTAAATTTTACATATACGTGCCGAACAGGGATACATCAAGAACGTGAAACGTACATCCCCCCTTTTTTTTAAATGATAAGGAATACAACCATGGGTGTTGATCTCGGGGAGATATCCCCAATATTTCAGGTGGGGATAGCCTGTATTAACCCCCCCCCCCCAATAATTCACCATCAAAAATGGCATGAGTAGCGGGACAAGAAAGAAAACAAAAAGAAAACCCGGAAGCTCTCGCTCTCTTCGCTCTCTCGCATTTTAACCAATGCTGGTTGTAATACTATGACTATGCAATATCATGAAAGGAAATTGATTTGTATCTTGCCTCTGTATTTAATGTTATGCTATTCTTCTTTATTAATCACATTATAGTAGTATAACTGCAAGAAGTCGAGCGGTAAGTTGACCTAAATTATGGGATAGTGGCCTGTGACCAATAGCCTATACTGCTATCATACCAAACATGAGAAAGGAAGATGCCGATAAAATGTATGAAATATCATGCAAATGGAGTAACAATACACTAGAAGCTTTTCTCAGTATTTAAAAAAAAAAAATCAATTTTGTCGCTCGCTTATAAAATCCAGAAACAAGATATTTCAGAGCAGCAAGCACTCTTATTCCATCATCAATATCATGTCCGATTATCAAAATGTTTGTGCAGCAAGGTGTCAATTTCTCCTCCGAGTCGAATTTTGCAGGAAGATGTACATTATCAAAATAATTGATATTTGGGGGCAATTCTACATTTTAAAGAAAATTGAATAATTTGTCGGAAGCTCGCTTTGCTCGCTCGTAGAAACAGAATGGTTTCTGGATGGCAAAAGGCGCATATTTGGCTGATAGATGATTGAATAAAAAACTAAATCGTGTGAAAGAGTCTTAATTTTTCCGTGCTCGCAGCGCTCACTCGTATAATATTCAGATACAATTTTGGGAAGGCCAACGAATTGGGCATGCGAGCGAGTTGAACGAATATATCTTATCCTCTATACCTCCCCTGTACCTCCTCTATACCTCCTCTATACCTCCTCTATACCTCCTCTATACCTCCTCTATACCTCCTCTATACCTCCTCTATACCTCCTCTATACCTCCTCTATACCTCCTCTGTACCTCCTCTATACCTCCTCTATACCTCCCCTGTACCTCCTCTATACCTCCTCTATACCTCCTCTATACCTCCCCTATACCTCCTCTATACCTCCTCTATACCTCCTCTGTACCTCCTCTATACCTCCTCTGTACCTCCTCAATTCCTCCCCTATACCTCCTCTATACCTCCTCTATACCTCCCCTATACCTCCTCTATACCTCCTCTATACCTCCTCTATACCTCCTCTATACCTCCTCTATACCTCCTCTGTACCTCCTCTATACCTCCTCTATACCTCCTCTATACCTCCTCTATACCTCCTCTGTACCTCCTCAATTCCTCCCCTATACCTCCTCTATACCTCCTCTATACCTCCTCTATACCTCCTCTATACCTCCTCTATACCTCCTCTATACCTCCTCTGTACCTCCTCAATTCCTCCCCTATACCTCCTCTATACCTCCTCTATACCTCCTCTATACCTCCTCTATACCTCCTCTGTACCTCCTCTATACCTCCTCTATACCTCCCCTATACCTCCTCTGTACCTCCTCTATACCTCCTCTATACCACCTCTATACCTCCTCTATACCTCCTCTATACCTCCTCTATACCTCCTCTATACCTCCTCTATACCTCTCTATACCTCCTCTGTACCTCCTCTATACCTCCTCTATACCTCCTCTATACCTCCTCTGTACCTCCTCTATACCTCCTCTATACCTCCTCTATACCTCCTCTATACCTCCTCTATACCTCCTCTATACCTCCTCTATACCTCCTCTGTACCTCCTCTATACCTCCTCTATACCTCCCCTATACCTCCTCTATACCTCCTCTGTACCTCCTCTATACCTCCTCTATACCTCCCCTATACCTCCTCTATACCTCCTCTATACCTCCTCTATACTCCTCTATACCACCTCTATACCTCCTCTGTACCTCCTCTATACCTCCTCTATACCTCCCCTATACCTCCTCTGTACCTCCTCAATTCCTCCCCTATACCTCCTCTATACCTCCTCTATACCTCCTCTATACCTCCTCTATACCTCCTCTATACCTCCTCTATACCTCCTCTGTACCTCCTCAATTCCTCCCCTATACCTCCTCTATACCTCCTCTATACCTCCTCTATACCTCCTCTATACCTCCTCTGTACCTCCTCTATACCTCCTCTATACCTCCCCTATACCTCCTCTGTACCTCCTCTATACCTCCTCTATACCACCTCTATACCTCCTCTATACCTCCTCTATACCTCCTCTATACCTCCTCTATACCTCCTCTATACCTCCTCTATACCTCCTCTGTACCTCCTCTATACCTCCTCTATACCTCCTCTATACCTCCTCTGTACCTCCTCTGTACCTCCTCTATACCTCCTCTATACCTCCTCTATACCTCCTCTGTACCTCCTCTATACCTCCTCTATACCTCCCCTATACCTCCTCTATACCTCCTCTATACCTCCTCTATACCTCCTCTATACCTCCTCTATACCTCCTCTGTACCTCCTCTATACCTCCTCTATACCTCCTCTGTACCTCCTTAGTTCCTCCCCTATACCTCCTCTATACCTCCTCTATACCTCCTGTGTACCTCCTCTATACCTCCTCTATACCTCCTCTGTACCTCCTCTATACCTCCTCTGTACCTCCTCTATACCTCCTCTATACCTCCTCTATACCTCCTCTGTACCTCCTTAGTTCCTCCCCTATACCTCCTCTATACCTCCTCTATACCTCCTCTATACCTCCTCTATACCTCCTCTATACCTCCTCTGTACCTCCTCTATACCTCCTCTGTACCTCCTCTATACCTCCTCTATACCTCCTCTATACCTCCTCTGTACCTCCCTAGTTCCTCCCCTATACCTCCTCTATACCTCCTCTATACCTCCTGTGTACCTCCTCAATTCCTCCCCTATACCTCCTCTATACCTCCTCTATACCTCCTCTATACCTCCTCTATACCTCCTCTGTACCTCCTCTATACCTCCTCTATACCTCCTCTATACCTCCTCTATACCTCCCCTATACCTCCCCTATACCTCCTCTATACCTCATCTGTACCTCCTCTATACCTCCTCTATACCTCCTCTATACCTCCTCTATACCTCCTCTATACCTCCTCTGTACCTCCTCTATACCTCCTCTATACCTCCCCTATACCTCCTCTGTACCTCCTTAGTTCCTCCCCTATACCTCCTCTATACCTCCTCTATACCTCTTTTAATTTGTACCTCCTCTATTTACCTCTATCCACTTCCCCATTCTTATCAACCTCCATATACATGTAGACCTCTCATCCTCCGTAACCTCCTCCTCTTGTTATTTCCCCCTCTTCCCCTGACGTCTTGTTTAAGTCTTTCTAGCTGTAACCATAGTAACTGAGTAACATGTGGCAGCATTAACCTCATACTGTTCAGAAAATTGAGAGCATCTTTGAATTTAATGGTTGTATAAACTCTCAACATTGATTCATAGCCCTGGGGTCATGGTGAAAGAAAATGTAAGGAAAATGTTTTGTCTGATCTAGAACAATCAAATTAAATAAAATTTGTTTTCAACCTACACATAATGCAGAAGAAAATTCCTAACCGTAATCATTAATGTGTAGTTTATAAAACCAAGGTTAATGTAAAATACGGACATCATAAGGGCAGTCTTTTATACACTTCTCCGTCTTGATCTTTGTGGTAATTATGAGAAATCAGACTAGTGGAACTACATCAGCGGGTAGTTAATGAAAATGAAATGTTAGGCCTACACTTCATCAAGTTATACTCAATTTTTTTTTCTTAATGTTACTTATTGTTGAACTTTTTTCTTTAATGATACGGGCTGCGTTTCACGAAACCGTCATAAGTCTAAGTTCATGGACATCCCATTGAAATGCGTGTTAATTCTTCAACACGCGTTTCAATGGGATGTCCAAGAAGTTAGACTTATGACGGTTTCGTGAAAACCGTCAAAAGGGGCCTCCCACTGGCAAGCAGAGGTCCACTTTAAAAAAATAATGAGAAGCGAGGGGACAGATGAAGGAAAGGGAAAATGAACGTGCTAAAACATAGGCCTTTCCGTATACATGTATTTATTACTTTTTACGATTTTGTCCCAAAGCCTCCTTAACCGGCAAATTTAGCCAATGCTGTCTTTTACCATTTATTTTCAAATTTTGTACATTATGCCATCATATTGCAATCGATTTTTGTCAAAACGGCTTCGAAGAATAGTTCAACTTAGGCCCATGGCAGGCCTATAACAGGGGGGGGGGGGTATTTGAACACTCTGAGCCCCCATCCAAAAAGCTGGCGAGCAGAAATGAAAGATCTGGGGCCCGTTGCATAAAACTTTTGCCGGAGGTTTTTTAAGGCAAAATTTGAGGAAACTACGGCAAAAAAAAAAATTGCCATAGTTTCCATTACATAAAAATTTGCCAGACTTTTGTTTGCCAGAAAAAAAGTCTGGCAAAAGTTTTATGCAACGGGCCCCAGAAGGAGAAAAAAAAAATGATATGCAACAGAATAGTGATTATTTTAGATTGAAGATTTAGAATTTTTTCAATACCAACTGGCTTAGGGGAAGGGTGCATAAGGGTCACATGAAAAGGGAGAAAGGAAGGAGAGGAGAAAATAATGTGAGATAATAAAGTTTTGAGTTAAATGTTTTTTTCCCCCCTCAGCTTCATAATATTGCAGTTATTTTTAAGGCCTAAAGAATTTACATGTTTGAGAATTAAGGAATTTATTTTTCATTTTGCAACTGATCATGCTGACTTTTGTCATAGAATGAATGAGCTAAAAAGAGTCATTCAAACTTGCCAAATTCCATTTGGTATGTCTTGCTTATGTGACGAATTTCGATGTAGGAACCCCTTTATCTCCATCTTCGATAATCGGTGGACTTATCAACTCACATTTCATCTATAGACCAATTTCACGGCCGGTTTGTGTATTTGGCCCTCTATCGGCGACGCCATTGCTGCTGTGGGCAAGCGCGCTGACCGCGATTGGCTCTGTGTACAAAATGAATGTAAGATATGAGATATGCCCCGATATTGTTCCATTTACTTTATTCTAGATCAATAAAATAAAGCATGGATACATGGGTAGATGAGGTAAGACAATGGTCATATCTGACGGATGAAGGTATGATGTATTTTTGTAATTTCGATGGTTTTTCAACTTAGTTTTGTCAGTAAAAGTTCGATTGCAGCATAGAAGCCATAGTAAACGGGAGCCCAAAATCTTACCCTGTTTACAAAGTCAAGTTTTCACTCCTTAAATTTTACGCCAAAGTACACAATGATATGTTTCTTGACTTCAAAGTCCTTTCTGTTGATGTTTTTACCCACTGGCGACGAATTCCTTCACATTGCTTACGGAAACATGTGTAGGGAGTACGGCTTCTCACACAATCATGCTTCATGAGTCAAAAGCGAGTGAATTTCGCACTCAGTTAGCTTCCAATTTTTAAACTTTCTCTAATTCTTGTGGCATTTGAGCACCGCACAGCTGCGACCTGAACTTCCCTGATAATTTCTCATTGCAAATATTAAAATAAATCTGCATATACTGGTCAAAATAGACAAAAAATCGAACGAATGTACATAACGCGCTATTGACTTGTGTACTGTAAAAGTTGGAGCGCCCACCCCAGTATGTCGAACTGTGTCGAACAGTCTGCTGCCCTCTTGCGTTGTGAAATTGGTCTATAGTAAAATGGTGAATTGCCACTTGGAGAAATCTCATTTCGTCTGATGCCCGTTTGGTCTCATCCCACATGGCTAAACCCAGTTGGTCTACAACCAGTTCGTCTAATAACCATTTGGTCTACGAATACCAAATTTTAGGAATATTCATGCATGTCATTATTGTTCATTTTTCTTTACTTAAAGCTCACTTGATATTCGGCATCATTATTCTTCTCGTTGTTATAGTTATTATAGTTATCGATGTTGTAAATATTGCATATGTGTTATTAAAAAAACAAAACCAACAACACCTCGGAGATGTAAATTTCAATCAATGATTCATGTAATCAACTTTATGGAGCTAACCTCGATTAGCATATGCTATCTCTTACCCCCCCCCCCCCCCTTTACCAAGATGTTTGTATCTCTGTGAATTATCATATCGTATATATTATTGTGATTTTGGTAATAAATTCATTCATTCATTCATTGGCACTTAGCCCATTTACCATTTCGTCTAATTTCCAGTAAGGCTATCTTCAATTTTTTTCTTCTAATACCCACTTGATTTAACACCACTTTAGTCTATCTGATTAGATGAAATGGGAAAAGACCAAATGGTCATTAGACGAAATGAGGAAAACTATGTAGACGAAGTGGCAATTAGACCATTTGATCATTATACCAAATGACAATTAGCCAAAGTAGGTATTAGACCAAGTGATGATTGGACCAAATGACCAAATTGATAGTAGACCAAATGGGTTTAGCCACTGCAGTGTTAGACGATCTGGGTATTAGACCAACTGGTATTAGACCAAGTGGCTATAAACTAGTAAAATTAGTAAGGCTGGGTGCAAAGTGCTGTGTCAGCAATCCTTGACTGGATGGTGTAGAAATGGAGGGGGGGGGGAGAGATGGATTGGACACACGACTCCTAAACTTTGCGGTAAAAGAAAGAAAAAGGGTGATGGAAATAGACAAAAAGAAAAAAAAAAGGATAAACTTTGGAAACCCCTTCTACATCATCCCAGATATTGGGTGGGCTTATCAACTCAACATTTTACCCATCAAGTAAGGTAGAGTACTCCCGCCCCCCCCCCCCCCCCCCCCTCATCCAATCCACATAAATCCAGTGCTCCCTTCATCATGGTTGGACCCCAGAGACTCCAACCCTAAGCATCTTTTAAAGCGGGAGATCCTCCCGCCTGGACCCCGCACAAACTGGAGACTCGATCTGATCGCGCAAAGATGTGTACATCACAAGCGCGAAACGATAAATTAGGCCTATCGACAGGATAGACGCCTATCTTGCCTAGTATTTTTTAACATAATATGACAAACCTGAATGAGGTATCATCCACTGATACAATATCACAAATATTTGTTTCACATTTTAAGACGGAGAAACTACATCTCATGCGGGAGAAACACAGCCTCCACACAGCTAGAGCGGGAGAAATTGAAACTCAAGCGGGAGATTTTGCGAAAATGGCATCGAAGTGGGAGAATTGGAGTCTCTGGGACCCATGATGTAACTCTACTTAATCTATGAATGTTTCTTATTCTATAACAGTGCCTACCAAATGAGGGAGCTTTTTACAGCCTTGCCAAAAAATAAGAAATAAACATAGAAAAATAAAAGACAGGTAAATACATGTAAATGATCAATAATTACCATCCATATTCAGTTTTTACTATCTATGGTAGTCAACAAAATAAAAAAAGAAATGAGTCAAATGTAATGAGCCCTTGGTATTTTAATTCCATGTTAAAATTCTGAACACTTTTCATAAACTCTTTTGTAATACAAAATGATGCAATGACACATTGAGAATATTTGCTTAGAAAAAAAGGAATGACAGAAAACCCTGACAAAATTATATCAGTAAACATTGTTTTACTTTCTGTATCAAACACCTATAACATGATACATTGTATATGCTTCATACCCTCCTACATTACTAGGTGTTAAAAACCCCTAAACATTTTACACTTTTGATAATAACTTAAAAGCCATAGCTCTCATCTGCCTGATTTGTTCAAATTGCGAAGTTGGGGGATGTCATATTTATTTAGACTACGGTAGGTTGGTGAACTTTTCTTCATTAATATTTGTAAAATAATGCTCTGAATTTTTTTTTTTCACTTTTTGAATGAAAAAAGAGGCAACAAACTGTGTGCGTGGGTGTGTTAGAGATGAATTCAGAGCCTACATGTAACAACTGCAATTGTGCATTGCAGCTGAAATTCCACTGCACCTTTTGCAACCCAGAATCATGAATCATTCCAGGGAAAATTTTTTTTTTTTTTCTGGGGCTACTTTTTGAGCCCACCCTCCCGAATTTTCTACATTGTATTACAATTTACATTGGACCATATGAGAATTTCAGGGGCTCTTTTTTTTAGTTTTCCAGAGCTCTTTTTGGTGTTTCAGGGGAAAATTCGCCCCGAGCCCCCTTGTATTTTTTTCCCTGAATCATTCATTAATGACATTGGAGAGCAAAAGATTGGCAGAAATGACAGGTGTAATGCACAGTGGTATTGTTGTGTTCTGAACAAGGGCAATGCAAAGCATAGCATCCCCTCGCTGGGTACAAATGTACAAAATTAGCAAATTATGCATATTTAATGAGCTGTGACCTTTGACCCTTGACTTACATACTCAACATTAGTCACATTATCGAATTGAAACCACATTTTCGCTTATATATAACTCTTAATTTCATTCCATTCCATTCTCTTTTCCTTTCTGGAGTTAATTTTTTGCTTGTTGGGAAATTTTGAACTACATGCACCTCGTCAGCAAATTTGGTTTCCTCTCCTCGAAATGGTCTGCCAATGCGTGTGTCAACTGGCTGATAAACAAAGTCTTTCCTGATGTCCAGAGACACGTTTGGAACATCGTAGGAGATATCATTATGGCTTGCATGAAATAGTTTTGACAATGAAATTTACACAAGATATACGTATTGACATTTACTGTGATGAAAGTAAAAACCTTACATGATTTACATGGATGAAATAATGTGTAAACAAAGGAGACCTTTATAGGTTATGAAGAGCCTTGGTAGGCTTCAAGAACTTTTTGTCAGATTTATTTGCAAGATTTCTTTGCTTTTAGCTGCTCAGTAGCAAGAAAAAAGCAAATCTAAGATGCTGTGAAGTTCTTTCCTCTTCACGGTGAATATTAAAGGAGAATGCAACCTAGACATCAGTGTGCTTCAAGTGAATGAAGAAAAACAAGAAGAATAAACAGTGAAAGTTTGAGCAAAATCGGACAACCTGTTCAAGAGTTATGAACTTATGAAAGTTTAACTTAATCCTTATGATAATGATCCTTAAATTGGCAAGTTTGCCAGCATCTGTGATGTCATCGTGGACAACTCTCCATTCATTTTGTACACAGAATTCAACATTTTCTTTATTTTCAAGAGAAATAAAAGTTCTTTTGATTTATTGTTTGAGTATGGCATGGCTATATCAATTCTGCAAGCATATTTGGAAGAATTGTGTCAATTCCTGACTGGAATTGCATATAAATCAGTTTTATTGAAAAATTGTGTACAAAATGAATTGAGAGTTGTCCACGATGACATCACAGATGCTGGCAAAGTTGCCAACTCAAGGATCCTCATAATAGGGATTTACTGAAACTTTCCAAATTCATAACTCTTGAACTGATTGTCCGATTTTGCTCAAACTTTCACTGTTTACTCTTCTTGGTCATCTTTATTCACTAAGAGCACACTGATGCTTGGGTTGCATTCTCCTTGAAAGAGATGAAAGGTGAAAAACACTTGATCCTAAGCCAAGGATGTAAAGTCATACAAGCCTGTACACATCATGTGTAAAACCAATGAGAGTTCTGTTTATGCGACAAGTGTACGAAGCGCCAAGATCCTTGTGCATGGAGTGGTCAGAATGCAGGGGTCCTCGTGTAGGGCACAATGTAACCGTTACATTGCGTTCTTTTAAAATACATGTATTTACACTGAAATTCACCAAAAATTATATATTACATGATCTCATGCATATACATGTATCTTTTTATGCATGGCAGACAACGTGGGATGATCTTTAATTCCCGTTCTTGCCAAGTATCATTTTGCTACCAGAACTGTACTTTAGCCCTTTTAAGCAAAATTCCACCATCATCATTACCTGCATTATACTTCACAGGAGCATCAGAGCAAGCAGTATCAACACATGTATCACAGCTTCACAGTTAATGTGATTATCACAGATTTTTTTTTTGTTTCCACTAATGAGAAAATGACTCTTGCTCTGTGATACCTTTTCAGTAGTATTACGGCATTGCACATTCCATCATTTACTTAGTTCACTATCGATTTATTTCATTCCCACAGGCTTGTATTCAGGATTTCAAGTTCTTGTAGACAGTTCGTTAGGTAGAACGAAGGGCCATTTTCAATATTGCACCTTCACAGTGTATACAATGACACAAGAAACAATCTGATCGGCAAACATTCAGACTGGGAGCATCATCTCTTCTGAAAATTCCCACATCCATCAGGCTGAGTCACCTGTAGAACAAAGAGTCTCTTTCTCTGTATCGACTGTGTGTTCACCAAGCCAATTCATGCACAGGAGAGGTGTATGCATCTATACAGAATCACTTTCACTCAGTCTGTTGTTATCTGATGTTGATAATCACACTTTCTGAAAGTTTTCTCTATTGCTTGATGAGCAGTCAATACCACATTTTAACCTTCAAATACTCATTATTGTTTCAGATCTTTCCTTGTGGCCTTGATCAGTTCCACATCTGATGTTACTGATGGTCACGTTTTCCTTAATTTCTTTTTATGATGTTTATCAGTTGTTGGTTTCCATTCTTGACTCTGCATCTGAATTTTCTCATTGATTTCTGCCAGCACCACAGCATACACAAAGGCTTTCTCTTTTGGAAGATTAGAGTACAGATCCCTCTCCCTCTCCTCCTCAATCTCCTCTGAAAAATAAAATGATAAAAGAAAATGAAGATGACATCAATTTCTTTACTGCAGCTACACTTTAAGTATCAAAATCGTACTTTTGACAATTCTTGTATTAGCTCTGGGGTCTGTTGCATAAAATGTGCGTTTGATCGCAACTCCTAAAGATCAAATGCAAGTCCTAAATGCACACTTCTGATTGGCTGAAAATAAAGGTGCGTTTGATTTTCACAACTCGCGTTCAAATGCAAGTTTTATGCAAAGGACCCCACGTGTTAGTTTATTTACAATGGACTTCATGCAAATTTCTGTACAACACCTGCAACACAGTGAAACAAACTGGGACATTATCAGGACTTTGCTGTAAGAAATCGGGGCTGGTATTCAATTTGATACATGGATTGAGTCAATAAATTACTTCACATGTTACATGGCTGAGTAAAATGCCTAAATTCATATTCAGATCAGTTTGAAGTTTTTTGCCTTAGCAAGTTAACTTTATAGCAAATAATTACCAAGAGCCATCGTGACATCATAAAGTTCATCCCAAATAACATGCTATGAAGGCATCACATTTTATGTGCTGTTGTAAAATTTACCTGTGTGCAGCCAATCAAACTTCCAAAATAATTTGCTTAAATCTGCTAGGTTGCTGTCTTAGATTTAGGGTAAAATACTTAGCCAAAAGATTCAGATTCGAATGAATAAACAAAATTGGCTACTTAAGTCTTAAACCGAGTAACATATCTAAAATTATGGCTTAAGTATTGTATTCAATACCTGCCCAGAAGGCATTTTGTCATGGTTAGGGTGGGGAATATGTGAGGACTAAAGCCCACTGCACACTATACAATCCGTATGCGACCCGATTTTGGAAAAATTGTTATAGCATTTGATATGAACATTCAAATCATGATCAAATTTCCGAAGAGTCGTATGAACACTAAAATCAAATTCAATTCCGAATCGTAGTGAGTCATAGCAATCATGCGATCGGCTACAATCTGAAGCCGATTTGGTCTTTACTCTGACCACAAGGCTTGCAGTTAACCAAAGTTTTGATTTTAGTATTCCTATCATTATTCCGAACTTCAAACAAGATAATTTTACTTGTTTAAACTTTCATATTTAATGCAAAATGCGATTTGTTAGAAAATCGGGTCGCAGTTGGATCGTATAGTGTGCTGTGGGCTTAAGTTTCCTTTCAAGGCTGTTCTGATGTTGGTGGAGGATATATTCATGATTTACAGTCATGTATGTGGAGTACACTCTCGAGATTACCAAGTAACTTGCTCAAAAATTTGTTTTCATTATTGTTCTTCATGTTTGCATATGGGGGTATAGATCAATATATCAAACTTCAACAGAACATAAGAGAAAATAGCAAGGTTACTGCTCTACAGGGGGTGTTTTACAAAGAGTTAAGTTTGACTTAGAGCCAATGCACATCTGGTATTTCACAAGTAATCCAGAGACTCCAACTCTCCCGTTTTTGGCCGGAGATCTCCCGCTTTGAGTCTATTTTCACAAAATCTCCCACTCTCCCGCTTGAGTTCGAATTTCTCCCACCCTAGCTGTGATTCTCCTTTTTTCTCCTCCCCCCAACCACCTTTTTGAACAAAATGAATCTGAATCGTTGGATTTTACCTCATTTAGTGTTGTCATATTTTTTTTTTTTTTTTTTTTTTTAAAGCGCCTTGAGCATTTAATCAAAGTGGAAAAGACGCTATATAAATCCTATGTATTATTATTATTATTATTATTATTATATGTTAAAAAAGTAAGCCTAAAATAGCACCAGAAAGTTTCTATAGGCCTAACCCTAAAAGTTGCCTCCGGCCGCAAGGAATTTTGTGCTTTGCACTGGTGATGTGGGCTACGCGCGGCACATTGGGTCAGAGTCTCCCGTTTGCTAGGGGATCTCGGCGGGAGAATCTCCCGCTTAAGAGGTGCTTGGGGTTGGAGTCTCTGGTAATCTCATTGATAGACTTCCCAATAGCACACATCCCCTGACATGATTCTGACCAATGCGGTGATGCGTAATATACAGCACGCAAGTAGGAATTTAAGTTCAACTTTAAGTCAAACTTAAATCTTTGTGAAACAACCCCCCCCCCCCCCCCCCCGGTGCGTGAGATGAAATCATATCGATATAAGTTTTCGCAGGGCGAATGCTATGTAGTCCTTGACTACTTAATGAAAACATACAGTGCAGATCAATAAATCAAACTTCAACAGAACATAGAGAAAATAGCAAGGTTCTCTGAAATCATATCGATATAAGATAATGCACGGAAAATGCTCGGTAGTCCTTGACTGCAAAGGATATCTGTAAAGAGAGAAGTTGATAGGGGTTAATCTATTGACTTTTGAATTCTCTCATACTCATATGCTTAAAGCAGGGGACACCTGGTTCAAGTAGCCAATGGGTTAAAATTGCAGGACTTCGCAAATTCACTGGGACATCTGAACTTACCAATTGATTTGTTCTGTGATCCTTTGGGTCTACCTCTTCTATGTTTCTTCTTCTTTGATGATTTGTCTTCACCCTTTTCTCCTGATTTTGATGTTGATATCTGGAATGGAATCATTCAGTAAAAGGAAAGGTGTATGTCATGGAAAAATAACATGGATAGTCACTGCAATAAGCTGGCAAAAATATGGGAATTATGTCCCGTTTAGGACCATTTCTGAAGGAGATTTTAAAATGAAAATTATGCAATTGTGCATCCATACATGTACCTTAATTATGGAATTCTTGCCTGTGGCAGTGCAAGTAGTAATAACATTGATAGATTGTATACTCTACAAAAACATGCAATATAAATTATGTCTCATGCACCTTACCTCACCCATACCAACCCATTATTTATTGAATTGGTTATATTGATGTTTCATGATATTCACATATTTCAGGTTTTTATAATTTATGTACTTATGCAACAATAGCTCTTGCCAGATTTCATACAAATATTCTTCCACTTTAATAATAATTATAATAGACAACATTTATATAGCGCTTAATAAATTTTGTTTCTACATGTAAGCACTTAAATGTATATAATAATGCAATTCATGGATACAAGAAATGCTGACGATTTTCATTTACCCAAACCAAGCTGTTTCATTAAATGTTTTAAAATCAAAATCTAAGCTCTTTATTTTAGACAGGTATTCATGAGGGTCGTTTATCTAAATGTATAGGCATTCAAACCCCCACCTTTATTTTCTCTCTCCTTTCTCCCATTTTTTTTTTTTTGTTATTGTTATATTTTCTCACAAGTAATGTATTACATTCCAGGGTCAGCTATCTTCAGAGGGATTAGAGTCACTAGACTGGCAATAGTTAATATTTTTTCCTCAGACAAGTAATTTCCATTATGATTTGTTCATAGCTTGTTTCAAAGATCATGAATGCAACCTACTAATTCTCCACCCACTTTTTCATCTTCAAATTTTACTTAAATACTTAAAAGTACTGCATGTCCACTGTAAACTCTTTTAAAACCAAAATCAAGCTACATCTTCTTGCCACCTATCAATGACATCCTTCTGACATGAAAACTGTGATAAAAACTGTGATGTAAACCTATGTCCTTCTGTGACGTTTTTTGTTTTTTGTATTGTAATTTTTGTTTGTTCTGTATTTTGTATTATAACTTCTGTTGCTTTTCTACTTACTGTAGAAACTGTCATTATATGTTATGGATCCCCCATAAGCTCAAGCCACTGGCTTTTTTTTAGGTTGCTATATCCTCACACTTTTCGATGTATGCATTACAACTAGTGTGATTTTTATGAATTGAATTGAATTGAAGTGAAGTGAAGTGAATTGAACTGATTTGAATTGAACTGAATTGAATTGAATTGAATTCAACTGACTTGAACTGAACTGAATTGAAATGAATTGAACTGAATTGAACTGAACTGAATTGAATTGAAGTGAAGTGAATTGAATTGAACTGAATTGAACTGAACTGAATGAAACTGAATTGAATTGAAATGAAATGAATTGAAATGAATTGAAATGAACTGAATTGAATTGAAGTGAATTGAACTAAATTGAATTGAACTGAATTGAATTGAATTGAATTGAAGTGAATTGAACTGAAGAGAATTGAACTGAATTGAATTGAAGTGAATTGAAATGAACTGAACTGAAGTGAATTGAATTGAAATGAAGTGAATTGTAATCAATTGAATTGAATTGAACTGAACTGAATTGAAGTGGATTGAACTGAACAGAATTGAACTGAATTGAAGTGAATTAAATGGAACTGAAATGAAATGAATTGAATACTCACCCTCCTGAGATGATTCTCAAATTCACTAGCACTGTAGTAGTCCGGTCTCTCTCTCCTCACTCTCTCTGTACGTCTTCTCTTCACTCCACTGCTATCTTCTTCTGTGAAAGAAAAATCAAGTCTACACTTTAATGGAAACTATGCATATACATGTACTGCTTTGCGACATGACAATGCAGTATGTAGGCCTTCTATGTCATCTAGCTTCAGCCCTGGTTGGTTAGAATGACATGATAACAATAAACCCTATAAAACAACAACAATAAAAAAAAAATCCCATTTGAGCAATTTGGTGAATATATATTCATCGGGGTTCGGTCAATCAAACGCAATGGACACTGCTTGCCTGGCTCACCTGATTTCAAACCACAGCTCAAAGCATAAATTGATTGGCCTACAAATAATATCATAAATATATGCCCTAGATTAGATAACCATGATTTTTTTCAGCAAGAATGAGTTCATTTCTTATCTTATTGATGGTGCAAAAACCACTGAGTATGTACATGAACACATAAATCCCTACATGCAAATCAACCTCTCCCAGTTGCCTCCAAACAATTTTCATAAAATTTCGTAAAGAAGGAAAAAAAAAACCAAAAACACCCTCTTCTTGGCTTCACCTTATATTATATGGCCAAAGGGGGTTACAGTCAAGTTGGAACCCAAAAGCAAAACTAAAGTAATCCGCAAGACTAGTATTTCAGGTGTAAGAACATTCTTTCATACCTATCTGGTTACGAAGGTTGGACAGCTTTGGAAATTACTAGAAACTGAACAACATAGAACCAATTTTGTATAAATTGCGAAAAATGGGAGAGAATATCTGAAACAACTGGTGATACAGTGTATGTGTTAAAATTGGAACATTTGCAAAACTGCTCATTGTAGGCTGCAGTGGTAGTAGCTGAATAGCAGATGAACAAAAAAATATTTGGATATGCATTACAGTGGAAACTCGGTATAAAGAGGTCTGATATACATGTAACAAGGTAATATTCCAGTCCCAACTTCACATTCTTTTGGGCTTTTTTTTAACCTGATATGACAAGATTCCTGCCATGACAAGATAATTTGGATGGTCCCAAGGACCTCGTTATACTGAGTTTCCACTGTACAAAGTTCTTTCACTCATCTGCTGAGAGATACATGTCACTATGAACATGACTGACAAAGAAAGTGGACAAAATAAACAACCTCTCATTCTACCCTTCACAATGGTTCTGGTAGTCAAAAGAACATCCCTTCACTGCTATTATATTTAATCAGTAGTTCCAGGTGAATATGCATGTTACGCCCTGTTCCACTTATTTTAGATAATAGCAGTGAAGGGATGTTCTTTTGACGTCCAGAACCATTGTGAAGGGTAGAATGAGAGGTTGTTTACTTTGTCCGCTTTCTTTGTCCGTCATGTTCATAGTGTGTACATGTTGATTAACATTGTGTGCCCATTGTGTGACCTTACCCATGCAACTGCCTCCTGCTGCTGATTCACCTGATATTGTAGCTCGTTCCCCTCGAGAGTTAGGTTGTAAGAGTCTCTTGGAGAAGAATGCATGTCCACATCGACACTCTTTGCATGCTACTGGAACCTTTCAAAGACATGGAATTAACAAATTACCTTTTCTAGATTAGGTAGAATACATTCAATGTGCATTTCAGGGCTCCACACTAAGATTCATGGTAGGGGATTGGGATTTTAATTTTAGGGTCTGTAACTTTACATTGCAAATAGCCCTTCGGTAATTTCTTTTAATTTGGAGAGTCTGGACCAAAATTTTGGGTGCCCACGTGTCCCTGGCGCCCGTTAGTGACAAGCCCTGTATAATTTGATATACAGCTTGTTATTCTGAGGGTTCGTTATTCTGAAGGTTCGTTATTCTGAAGGTTCGTTACAGTCCGTTATTCCAAAGGTTCGATTCTCCTAAAGTGAAATAAGGTTCGTTAATCCGAAAATAAAATAAGGCTTGTTCATCCACAAATGAAACGGTTCATTCATCCAAAAATGAAAAGAGTTCTACGATCCGAAAATGAAATAAGCATTGTTAATCTCAAAATGAAAAAAAAAGGTTCATTAATCAGAAAATGAAATGCTGATCCAGAGGTGCACTCACACACGTAGCGATCGCACACCATGTTGCAACGCTGCACCGCTCTTTCACCTGTGGCATAGACTAATGCCATATATACGTGTCTCAGGTCAACTGACGATGTCGGAGGTCATTCTATTGAAATGAAAATTTATCAATCGTGGGAATCATGTGCAAGGTACATGTAAGGTAACTAACTAATCAAAAGTCATGATTTTCAGTTTCTGTACAATTTAGATTCTAAAGTCACAGCTGGATCTAGTATCAGCCCAATAGCGGACTTGAAATGAAAGCTACATGTAGTTTGCAAGGCTAAATGTTTCGCTGAGCGAAAAGTTTTTTTTTATTTGAATAACAAGCATAACAAGCATAATTTTCTCTTTGAACTTTGAAGACACCGTAACATGTTTTTGGGACGTGGCAAATTTGAGTATGCTAATTAGCGAAGCCATGTTTTTCACTTGTTTGTACGTCCATCATCGGAGCGTCAAGTCACTGGGGATGGCTCTCCAGTTTCACCCAGTTTTCCTCCATTTGTCCCTTGAATTTGGACACTAGAGAGTCCAGTATGTTCACCAGAGGTTCTTAGTTCCGGCCAAAGAAGTTAATTTAATCATAAAGTAATTATAAACAAGGAAAATAAAGCTTTGAAATTTGTAATGTCATGTGAAGTAAACATGAACATGTGGGAAAGTGAACGTGCATCGTACTGTGCCAGTAACAGTACTGTTGTGTTATTGTTGTTTGGCATGCACTGCAAAAAGGGATAAATGCAAAAGGATGTTTATAGAACATTGGAATAAGTATCAATACCAAGTTTCAGATGAGTTTGGTCATACATATATGTATATTGATTGAATTACATGTACAGTGAAGTTGTTGAGTCAGTCAGTGTAGGTTTGATTTGGTGTACACTGTTCAAGCACTGTGTGTGCATCAGGCAGGGTGTTAATTTTAGTCTAATTGATTATTCATGAAGCAAGAGTCTATATGATATTTGAGGTTTGTGTGTGGGAAATTAGTCTGTCAGTAACAGTGCTTGTGAATTTAAGAGTCACGAGCTTTTGTTAATTATTAGCTCTTAAACTTTAGGCCTACTGGTAGTTTCTTTTGAATTGTCTTTCTGAGGAAGTGTGAAGGTCATTTTAATAAGCAAGTTAGATAAATTGGTCTATTTAATTTAATACAGTGAATATTTTTTTTTTCTTTTCAGGATATATCTTTATTCAATTCTTTCTCTGACTTTACAACATAACAGAAAATATACATATTCATATAAACAATAGAATCAAATAAACATAATCATGCTGATAGTAATATAAAGGACATAATGTCATACAAGTTTACAGCAAAATAATATTCTTCCATCTGTTATCAAAGGAAATGAATGTATTATTCTTAACATATGGCGAAATGGCTACTACTACTACTACTACTACTACGTTAGCGAGATAGGGAAAAATGCCAGGCTCCGTGGAGAGTATTAAAGTACGGTAGCGTTAGCGTTTTTTTTACTCTCCAGGAGCCTCCAGGCTACAGCCACATGCGTGTGGCCGTAAAGACACACACGTGTGGCTGTATACACTCATCCTGTGTACTCGGTCAATGAATTGACCTCGTCCCCCAAATGTGACAAGTCTGTACCAAAACTACATAGCATGCTTTTCTATTGGTTTCTCGACGACATGCTGTCGACCTACGAGTCTGATAAGCGTCAGTTTTCTTCTTAAAATTCACCATTTTCAGTTCATTCATCAGA